>JANDBE010000028.1:24029271-24039439 GCA_024320915.1 Erigeron philadelphicus
TATATA
The DNA here is from genome assembly GCA_024320915.1 of Erigeron philadelphicus. NCBI lineage: Eukaryota > Viridiplantae > Streptophyta > Magnoliopsida > Asterales > Asteraceae > Erigeron > Erigeron philadelphicus. The sequence goes on from JANDBE010000028.1 coordinate 24,029,278, forward strand.
TGTGAACCGGATCTAGACTAAAGAAAGTGAATCCGATCTAAAGGGGTGTGGAATCCTAGGACTCTGAACCGGATCCTAAACAAAGGAAAGATGTTGGAAAGAGGGTCAATGACCGATCCTAATCTAGCGGGTCCCAGACGCGAATCCTAGGAAGAAGGAAAGAATCCGATCCTAAATATATGTGAATATATGTACTAGAGGATCCTAAAGAGAATTAGGAACCAAATTCGACTAAGTCTGATCCTGGAAGAGTATATACAAGGATATATACATATGCATGTAAGAAAGATCTGACTTATGGCATGTCCAAGTCTAGATAGGAAAACTCTCTCAAAGGTTAAAGCATGGTCCAAAACTCTTTGTTCAACTTAAATATTATTACATTTATTATGGTGACTTATATACCAAATCGGGAATAAATGATGGACAGGTCATAAGTCCCTAACGTTCATACCTGGTACCTTGGAATTTGGGCCAGCCCAGTCCGGCCCATGCACGAGAAACCCTAATTGTGAGCCTATAAATAGGCCTAATCATTTGTTGTTAGAGAACAATCAATTCATTCCATATTCACACAATCATACTCATATCATACACATACATTCATTACAATATTCTCTGCAGATACACTAGTAGTACATTATATCATCATATACATTCATCATCAACAAATCATTACATACAAATCATATTACATCTTTATCCTCCGTAGATCGATACATCTCTATGGGAAAATCATCATACACCTTAGACTCGTCAAGAGTTTATTAGGTTTGCACTACTTCGTAGGAGATTTGATGATTTTCGTGGTTAAACCGCTTTATTGATTGAGCTCTTCATTTTCATGCTCGAACACACTTCACGTCTGTTTAGTTTGAGCAATGATTTTTTTTGCTTTTACATCTGTCTTGTATCATCATTGGTGAGATGCCGTATTGTCCGAAAATCCTGCAAGTTATGAATTTAAGATTAATTTACAGGCATGTGTGAAAAGGGTAGGAGGAGATGGGGATGATACAGGAGAAACACATTGCACTGGACAATACGTTGATTATTGGCATTGTATTGACAGAGCTGTAAGCTTTTCCTGTTTTTCTGTTTCTGTTAGAGGTGGCAAAATGGGTGGGTCAGACAGGTTGGGTAACAATTAAAACTTGAATCACACACATATTGCTTCCTTCTTTTCCTTCTCAAAATGTTTGCTGAAACTATATTATAAAAATTCTGAGTTAAAGCAATTTAAGACGTCGTGTTAATGTATATTAGCTAAGTTTTTCGATGTGACCCATTTGACCCGTTTAAGATGACACTTAACCCAAATAGACCCCTTTCATTGAAAAAATAGAAATGCTACCTCAAAAATCTTAACTTACGAAACAGTTTTACCAAGACCTGTAATGGTTGCAGGTTGCACCTAAGCTGTTCGACAAACTCAAGTGAAAAGAGAGGTGTTCGACAAACTCAGCTGAATAAGTATCATTTCATTTGGTAATTAATCATGAAACTAAACTATGAATTATACATCTGTTTTTAGAGCAATAAGATTATAACAATTCGTGTACCTCGCGAGTTACTGTTGTAACTCCATGCGGAATCCTACCTGATCTTTAAATACCGGAGTAGTATTATGCAAGAACTTCAAAAACTGACGACAAAACCTCTGATTGCTAATAAAATTTGTACACCACAAATATGAGTCATAACAATTTGTTATAACTGTATACCACACATGTGATAATTATGGTAGTGACCACAATGCAATTGGTCCAAAACCTCTTGCTGCTGTATTATCATGTGTATCTAAGGTGTTTAAAGATGTTATTGTCATACAACTATAGTATACCAAAGATTAGTTTTCAATTGAAAACTGAAACTTACTGATTTTTTCTTTAACACAAAAATTCTTATATGCAGTTGAAAGAATCAGAAAATTTTACATAATTCTTGGTGCAACCGAGAATAACCAATTATTCCTAAGAGTGCCATCTAACTTATATATTCTTGTTGCACTATTTTCTTTTGTTTTGAATGGCAAGTTATGGACTTGAACCCAGATGGATTTTTCAAGGTCAAAGACTACCTATGGTCATCAACCCTGTTGGCTGTTGCATTAATTAAGATCAAAACTAAACTGTACTTACTAACTGTCACAATATTTTCACTTGTACCGTGTCGAGGTCTTAAGAAAGTCTCTGCTTCCAAATAAGTGGATGTAAGTTCAGATTTGTAGTTTTGATCTAGTAAATTATTTGCGATAATAGCAAGTTGTAGACACAACTATCAAGTTATTTTAACAAGATTATGTTTAAGTTCTTTTTCAGCATTATAATGCCTTTGAGATGAAATATTTAGCTACTTCCAGTTAAAAAGTAAATCGCTCATTAACATGCAGAAAATATATCATAATATCTCAACAAAATTGTTATAAGATCCTTTTGATATACTCATTATGGATCGAAGGGGAACCCAAAATTTTTAAGTTACTTACAGTTAAAAAGTAAATTCTTCAAAAAAAAAAAAAAGAGTTAATAAGCATGTCCAATCAAGTCTACTTATACTTAATACATCATCTCACTTGCTGTAATATAGCATAATACACACTTGCCGCTTTAACATCATAGCGGTTGGGGTTCGTGGACATCCGTCCTTCATATAGGTATTAGGTGATGTCAAATGCCTATAAACTTGATTCTAAAGTATTCGTTTGGAAGTCGAAATTGTCTTAACTCTTCATCACCATGTCAAACACTCCGTTTCTACATCTTCCAAGGACCAAAATTGGAGGATCAAGCTCAGCCTAATAAAGAGCCATGACAAGGGTGTACACTATACTCCATTATCTAGTTAAGGCAACAAACTTAAGTACGATAAGTATACAATTACACATAATAACTAGATCAATTAGCAGAGACCATAAGATTGTCAATATATTTCTACTAAACATCATCAATTAACAGAGTATCAATTACCAAAAAACACAAAGTGTTTCACACACATTAGAAAACTATGTTAAACAGTTGACGTCTTGCTACATGATTGAAGTTCAAACCTTGCTTGCCTCTTCTAAAAGCAAGTCAACATCTCTAATAAGTTCCACACTTTGCCTGCCCGTACCTTTGTCCCCAATAAGTGCATGTCATGAACAACATGTAAATATATTAGTAGTCAAGCAACAATAGTGTTTCCATGTAAGGACCTGCAAGGTGTGCAAACTTTTTCTTCCTAGTTTTCCCAATATATTTGAAGCTTTTCGAGTCAGGATCATAATAAAGAAGTTGGCGTTTCCCGGGATCGACCTTCATTTGTAATATAACTTGGCCATCTATAGTGAATCCATGTACTGCTGCCTGCTCATCCCAATATGTTAGAAGGTTTGGTGTATCTGCTGGTACGTTGATAGTGAATTGCTTTGTGAATGAGTTCTCAACAACACCCGGCTCCATCTTCATCATCCATACACCAACTTCTTGTTTATTTCTATCGGTTGCAAGCACAACAAGAGACTCCCTAAGCTTAGATAAAGGCAAAATAGTGCGTGCTGCTAAAGTAGGGGGAAGGCATAATTCTGTAAACTGTTCACTAGTGATATCAAATGACATAATCACAAAATTCATTGAATGAAACGCAAGGTTATTATTTAAATAAAGAAACATGCCTCGATCGAAACACACTCCAAGCTAATGGGCCCCCAGGTTTACTTTTGGGATTTCCATATTTTTGTATAGAATGTCAAACTAGCTTCTTTTTTTTTTTTATAAATAATCAAACTAACTGATTTCTTAATTTTTAACAGATCCATATATGGAATGTATACATACATAGATTTGTCATTTGTGTTAAGGTCAAATGACTCGATCGAGAACTTTATAATCAACTGAACAGTAGTTGCACATAACTTGCATTAACTGCACAAAACTTTATAATCTATGTGACGTGGCTCTTGTGTTAAGCAGTTTGATTAGTAAACAAGTCAACCTCCATTTGGTCCAAATTTACTAATTAATCAAAAAGACAAGTAGACAACCACTTCAATTGGTCCAAAACATCTGATTGACTGCTCTTGTGTTACCATTTGTATCTAAGTTCTAAGGTGTTTCAAGATGTTATTGTCATTAAACCATAAAACACTAAAGATTACTTTTTAATTGAACATAATTAACTTATATGTTGAATGAATCAATACATTTTACATAATCCTCTGTCCAACCGAGGATAATCAAGTATTTCTACCGGTGCCATCTAACTAATTATATATTCTTGTTGCTTGACCAAGTACATTTTACATGACCCTCGGTCAAACCAAGGACAACCAAATCCGTTTTGCTGATCTGACCTATATATGGACATGCAGATAATATATGATCAAATCTCAACAATATTGTGGTAAGATCCAAAATATTTGACATAAGTTATAGATCAAAGTAGGGAACCCAAAAACTTTAAGTTACTTCGAGTTAACACGCATGTCCAATCAATGCAGTTAATACTGTAATACTTAAAACATCATCAGATGATCATCTCAAATTCTCAATTCTTACTTACTGCGATCCAGCAGAATACTCGTTTGGCTTCTTAGCAGTTGGGGTTCGTACGTGTTTATCGGTCCTTCAATTAGGTAGTGCAACTGCCGATAATTTTGATTCTGAAGTATTCCTTTATGTATCATGAGCAAGGATAAAGATTAAAATAACCACATTACTTGAATGTTATTTCCCAAATATAATGACCCGAGGAATGCAACACTAGTGTCATGACATGAGGTAGCTAGCCAAACTTCAGGGCATGGTAAGAAACAAGACCATTTTTATTAGAATACTAACATACCAAACCAGAACACACCCAAAGTTCCTATGTTTTTAACAAGCTAGTTCCCTATTTCTATTTCTTTCTTTATTCAAGCTTTGAAGCATAACAATGAGTCATGGCTGGTGTTTACAGTAAAATTTGTAGTCGGAAAAATAAATATAGGACCACATGTAAATAGAAGAAGTTGATCAATTAGCAGAGACCATAAAGTCTATAATCAGGACTATGCTAGCTTATAATAAAAAGATTGTCAATTAAACATCATCTCATTACAATTTTTGATGCAGGATAAAATTAAAGAACACAAAGTGTTTCACACACAACGTTTCATCAGAAAAATATGCTAGAAAGTTGACCTCGCTACTCCCGCAATTAGAGTTTCATACCTTGCAGTCATCATCTCTCTAAGCTCCACACTTTGCTCGTACCGGCCAGTGTATTTCATAAACAGCATGCTGTAAAAATGTCAGTGGTCAAACAACAATAATGTTTCCATGTATAAACCTGCAAGACGTGGATACTCTTTTTTCCCAAAGTTACCAATAACTTTGAAGCTTTTCGAGCCAGATTCATAAATAACAAGTTCTCGAGCTAATTCCATTTGTAATATGAGCTGGCCATCTTTTGTGAATCCAAGTACTTTTACTACATATGTATAGGTATGTGCTGGTAGGTTGACAGTGAATTTCTTTGTGAATGAGTTTTCAACACCACCCGCCTCCATCTTCATCATCCATACACCGATTTCTTGATTATTTGTATAGGTTTCAAGAACAACAGGAGACTCCCTAAGCTTAGATATACCCAAAAAAAGTTGTGCCGCCAAAGTAGGGGGGAGGCATAATTCTGTAAACTGTTCACTAATGATATCAAATGACATAATCACATACTTTTTTGAACCATCCTCTGCCCAATCAAAAGCAGTCCAATAAATAAACCTGTCCGTCACTACCATCTGCATTGTGACTTTAATTGATTCACGAGGAAAAGTATAGGAAACGGTTCTCCAAGCTGCCGCGGATAATGTATAAATCTGCACCCATAGTGGGGTTTCATAAGAAATATAGAAAATCGTAGGATCGGTAGCATTACAAACCACCGTGAAACAAAAATGATAAAAAATACATCGCCTAGGAGGGAGGGGTATAAGAACGGATTTCTTAATTGATGGATTCACAATTACTAATCTTCTCTCATCACCTCCATAATTGTGAAATCCAAACAACCCTTGCGAGTAACCTATCAAGTGAGGGGAGTCAAAGCTCCGGAAATTATCATCTGAATCAGGAAGAGTAAGGTGTTGTTGAAAACCCGATATTTTGTTTGTTTGAATGAGTGCATATTTTCGGTCATCAAAACCTACAAAAAAGAGATCAGAAGTCTGCTGCTGCTGAATGTTGTTGTGATCGGAGATGAATGGGGAGGATCGGATGACGGATTTCCATTGTTTCGAAACTGAGGAGAATTTAATCAATGATTTAACAGGAAGCCTCTTAAATATTTCAATCAATATATCCAATGGTAACTCCTCATATTCTCCATCTTCTTCTTGTTCTGAAGACATTATATTTGATTGATTATTATGCTTGCCGGCAAAGGGGTTCTCCAACTCTTTTTATTTAGGGGTTTTGATGATGTCATGGAATAGAACGGAAGGTGTTTAAATAAACAAACACCCGTCGATATTATGGTTTTACTTTTGGGCCTTTCATAATAATCCATATCTCCCAATAATTATAAACCAAGGTCCTAATTAAATTTCTTTTTCATTAAACCATAATCAGATATATAAAATTGACCATTAAATGACAAATTAAGTATATGTTTTAATCATAAAATTAGTCCTTCGTCCAAGGCATCGGTTCATTAAACCTACTTTGGTGATCTTAGTTGTATTAATATGCAACTTTGCAAAGAATATAGAAAACCTTGAGGAATACTTTTGTAAGAATGCGGACGCTCCAAAAACTTTGATATATTTAGCGATCATAGGGGATCCCATTGCTTTGAAGTGAAATGTTGCTAAAAAAGGTGATAAAAAAGAAATAATCGCCCTTACTAAATTGAAAGGGGATACAACAAGATGGCGCAAATTTTTGCAAAGTGTACCACTTTTGCTGTAGTCTTTGTTTCTTACAGAAGTAATTTCCGAAATATATGGAACCAAGACAAAGAGAAAGAGCTGGATGCTGTCGTTTCATATATGCTTTCAGATAAAGTAGAAGTCCTTCTCTTAAATTTGTTTGAACTTTGAATGACCAAAATTACTAATTAATCAAAAAGACAACCACTTCAATGGGTCCAAAACCTCTGATTGACTGCTCTAGTGTTATCTAAGGAATTTCAAGATGTTTTCAATTGAAAACTAAAAACTTACTAATTTATTCTAAAATCATAAAAAACTTGTATGCAATTGAAAGAATCGGTACATAATAATGTGTTTGAACTGAAAGATTAAAAAAAAGGCACAGATTCATCATATCTGTTTTGCTAATATGGTCGATATATCATATTTTAACATGTAGATAATATATCAGATCTCCAAAATATTGTTGTAAGATCCAAAATATTTGATATACTCGTTATGGGTCGAAGAAGAGGAACCCAAAAATCTTGAGTTACTTCTGGTTAAAACATCATCTCACTTACTGTGATGAAGCGTAATACTGGTTGCTTTGACTTCTCAGCAGTTGGGGTTCGTGGTTATCGGTCCTTCAAATAGGTAGTGTCAAATGCCCATAACTCTGATTCTAAAGTATTCACAATATGTTTAAGTCAAAGATGTATGTATCATGAGCGAGCATAAACATTACAAATAACCACATAACTGAATGTTATTGCCCAACTAAATTGACCCGAGGAATGCAACACTAGTGTAATGACGTGAGGTAGAAGAGCCATGACTAGAGAAACAAAATTAACTACTAAACATAATAACTTGAACGATTAACTGGGACCATAAAGAAGTGCATCATCAATTTACCATGTTCTAAATATAAAGATGACAATAAAATCTAGTTTGCTTCTACCAAATATCATTTTATTAAGAGATATAATGTTAAAACAACAAGTGTTTCACATAGAACTGTATTATACTAATTTCATAACATTATAATCATAATACTGTTAAGCACTTCAATATTCATACTTTGAAATTAACAATGAACCCCCATGACTGGTGGTTAATGTTTCACACGCGTTTCATTAGAAAAGTATGTTGAAGAGTTGACCTCGCTGCTGCTGCTGCCACGATAAAAGTTTCATACCTTGCTTGCATCTTCTAAAAGTAAGTTTGACACTTTGCCCATACCCAATAAGTAATATCAGTAGTCAAGCAACAATAGTGTTTCCGTGATGAACCTGCAAGCTTCGAATAACTAAATTTACCAACACATAAGAAACTTTTTTGAATCAGGCTCATAAAAAAAACTTTCGATTCATGAGGACCGTCCCTCACTTTTAATATAGGCTGGGCATCTTTTGTGAATCCAAGCACTTTTGTCAGGGTACCCCCATATGAATATGATGTATCTGGGATGATAGTAAATTTCTTTGTGAAAGAGATATGAAGAACACCATGCACCCGGCTCCATCATCATCCATACATTGATTTCTGTTTTCCTTTCATTGGTTTCAAGCACAACAAGAGACTCCTTGAGCTTAGATAACTCCAGATAAGCGTATGCTGCTAAAGCAGGCGGGAGGCATAATTCTATAAATTGTTCACTAGTGATATCAAATGACAAAAAATTATGATTGTCATAAGCACGAATCCAATAGATAAACCTGTCCGTCACTTCCCTCTGCCATGTGATGCACGAGGAAGAGTATAAGAAACGGTTCTCCAAGCCCCTGCGGATAATGTATAAATCTGTACCCGCAGTCGTGGTTCCTCATTAATATTGTAAATTCTAGGCTCGGTAGTATAGAAGATTGTAGGCTCGGACCGTGAAACAAAATTAATCATAATCAGATCGTGCATGGTCAGGAGGGAGGGGTATAGAAAGGGATTATATTTTCTTATTGCTGGATTCCAAATTACTATTCTATCCTTGTCATTGGAAAAGGCAAACAAGCAACCTATCAATTTACAGCAGCAGTCGAAGTCCTGGAAATTATCATCTGATTGCGAAAGAGTAAGGAGTTGTTTAAAACAAATAAAATCACCAGATATTTGGTTTGTTTTTAATGATTGCATAATTTTTTCGATGATCGAACCTACAAAAAAGTGATTAGAAGAAGCCTGCTGCTGCTGAATGTTGTCGTAATCAGATATAAATTGAGAGGATTGGATGACGGATTTCCATTCTTTTAAAAGTGACGTGAATCCAACCAATGATTTTATCGGGAGCTTCTCTAATCGATATATCCAATGGTATATCGTGTTTTTCTTCTACTGACATCATATTAATTTGATTGATTATTTGATTTGGAAGGGAGGCACACAACAGAGGGGTTTTCGAACTGGCCGGGTTTTGATGATTATGGAATTGAACGGAAGGTTGTACGCGTTTATATAACACAACCCTCTCGATACAGGCCAATGGGCTCTCTCCCGTTGATTTTAGGCTATACAACTTTTATTTTATTTTATTTTTAACGATTAATTTTAAATATGTTTAAATATATATATATATACAAACGATAAATTATAATTTAGAATGAATGATTTTTGGACACTTTAATAAAACTCAACTTTCAATTAGAGCCATTAAATCAAAATGCTCATATCATATATTTTTTACTAATCTTAAGGTCTGTCCGACGGACAGAGAGTCTCAAAAATATGTGAAAAATAGTGAAACATGAACAAAACAAATTTAAACGAATAAATCCTTTTGTAGTATAAGAAGGCATAAACAAACTACAATTGACAACAAAAGAGCTTTAATAGATGTCAAATGTACCCTCAACTCTTCTTTTAGTTATATTATAGATAACTTTTCTAAAATTAATTTCAATTTTATAAATTCAAATATGATCATTGATTATGGAAAGTAATTGTCTACTTTTATAATTGTAGAAAGTAATTAATTTAATGATATAATTATGAAAAGTAATTTCTAAAATTTATATATCTTTAATTTAATGATATAATTATGGAAATAATTTTTGAAATTTATATTATCCTTTCTAAAATCACTTTTTCAATTCTTTTATTATTTTTCAAATTATAACTTAATATTTTTATCATCTAACGTAACAAGTAATAATTCTTTAAAAATTAATTTTATCTTTTTATCTGTTTAAAATTTATTTAGTTTTCATGGTTTTTTTGGTTTTTGGTTTGGTTTTTTTCTCACCCTTACTTAGATTCTATATATGAATTTAAATATATTAATAAGTGTTTTAAATT
>JANDBE010000028.1:24067294-24080564 GCA_024320915.1 Erigeron philadelphicus
ACTAGAATGGTACCCCCGTAAGGGCGAAAGTAACGACGACAAGACTCTGGTGGTAGTGACTGGTGGTGATGGCGATGACTATTGGTAGTGGTGACGGTGTTGAGTGGTGTAACTTGATGTAAATGTAATTGATCTAAAGTAGTAAATGTAAATGTAATTGACTATTAGCGGTGACTAAGAATTTAGGGCGTAAATTAGTTATTATGGGCAAATCGGATAATTTCTTTTAATTCTTTTTAAAAGGGGAATTCATTGAGGTTATCTTGATCGTTTGGTAACTATTTTTTTTTTTTTTTATCTATCTTTTATAAATAAAGAGAAGGATAGTTTTTATATAGTAGTAAATCAAAATGATATCTTAATTTGATTTGGTGTCTTGGTTTGGATTTTTTTGTTCTCTTTCCCAACATAACTTTAACATTTAAAGAAGCTTCCTTTTAAGTCTTGTAAAAATATAGACCTATCTTTCCTTAATGAGAAAAGTGATTATGGGACTGTTATGTATCCAACTTTGGTGAAAAACCTCTCACATATTATTTTTTTAATATTTTTAATAAATACTTGGGTCCCCATGATTTTTATCTTTTAAAACAAGACATGTGAGTGGTTTTTCACCCAACTTGGATGTCTAACAGCCTCATATTCCCTTCCCCTTCCTTAAGACTCTATGTTTATAAATGGAAAATACAAAAAGAAAATATCTCTCTTTTATAATAAAAGAATCAAACTAACATTATGTTTTTGCGTTTTTGTAAAGAAAGAATCCAAATGATTTTAAAATAAGTTGAGTTATTAAGTTTTTATTTTAAGGCTGGAAAGGAAATAAATTGATATGATTTAAAAAGAATTTTTTATTGTTTTTATTTAATAAATCTTCTTCCCATTTACAGGGATTTAGGGATTAAAGATGATTTAAAATGATCTCATCTTTTCAATTCGATCTCATCATATAATTTTATTTTTTTTTTCTTAAAAAGATGAACTCAAGAATAGAATGTATGAGTTTGGTAATAGTATTGATAATTAAGATCTAATAGTCCCAAATATTGTTTGAAGTGTTCGTATGGATTAACTTTATATGTATTTATACTATTGTATATTGTTTTGTCATACATTATTTTATCGTACTTGAAATGATACATCTAGTCTATCTTTTATTACTATCATGGAATAATTGAATTTTGGTGAAAATTATTAATCGTGTGTATAAAATATTAATAGTTATTCATTGTGTATATATAAATTCTAAAAGGTAACCATGAAGGCCAATTTTTCTAACAATTAGTAAACTTTAATTTTTAATAGATATATCTACCAAAAGATAAATGAATACTAACCATGATCTTGAGATTAATATAACAAAGGTTGAGTAAAGTTAAAATTGTATATTGTTACAAAAAATTTAATAAAAAAGTTTGTTGTATCAGGATGTTATGATTGCAGGAACGGAAACAACAGCAACACTCTCCGAATGGGCAATGGCAGAGATTATGAAAAATCATAACATAATGAAAAAGATTCAAGAAGAATTAGTAGAAGTTGTAGGACTAAACAACATTGTTGATGAATCTCATCTTCCAAAGCTACAATACCTAGATGCAACGCTTAAGGAAACGTTAAGGTTGCATCCAGTAGTCCCTTTCCTCGTTCCACGATCACCAAGCAAGGATTGCACCATAGGTGGATATAAAATCCCGAAGGATTGTACCGTGTTTTTGAATGTTTGGGCAATACATAGGGATCCTCGGTATTGGGACAATCCTTTAGAATTCAATCCGGAGAGGTTTATGACTTATGAAGGAACCGACAAATGGGACTACAATGGAAACAATTTGAAGTTCTTCCCATTTGGATCGGGGCGAAGATTATGTCCAGGTATTCAATTGGCCGAGAAAATGCAACTATTGATCTTGGCTTCACTATTGCACTCATTTAATTGGATCTTACCGGAAGGTGTTGAGCATGACCTTACAGATAAATTTGGTGTGGCATTACAGAAAAGAAAACCACTCTATGCTATACCATCTCAAAGGTTATCTGATGTAAGCCTCTATCTTTAAAAGCTAGCTTAATTTGTGAATTGGGTTAAATAAAAATACTTTTGTGATGTGAACTTTGTATTTGTTTGGACTTTGGACTACATATAAATTGTGTTTGAAAAATACTTTTGTGGTGTGGATCTATATTTGTTTAAATACAAGGACTCAATATATAAATTTGTGCAGCATGTATATAAATACCATTATAACAAGGTACATTTGTAATGAAAAGTCCGATGATTATTTTTTTTATCCATGCATCATCAATGTGTTTCCATTTATTCAATTATACAAAGCCTCAAAAACAAATTTGGTGGTATAGGAAAAAAAAATAGTAAGACGTGTCATCATCTTTTTGTAATTTTTGACATTTAATAATTGATGGAGTTAATTTCACAAATCGTCCTTGTGGTTTTACCAAAAAATCATGTTTCATCCTTTAAACTTCAAAATGACACTGATAGTCCTTTATACACGGATAATGGTCACGTTTCGTCCTTTAATTTAACGAATAATGGTCACGTTTTGTCGGTTAATCTAATGGATATTAGTCACGTTTCGTCCTTTATACGGTCGACTAGAGCACGAAACGTGACCATTATCCGCGTATAAAGGACTACCAGTGTCATTTTGAAGTTTAAAGGATGAAACATGATTTTTTGGTAAAACCACAAGGACGATTTTTGAAATTAACTCTAAAAACAATGATACAAATATTATTTTTATTAAAAGATATTTGATATTCATCAAATTGATCCAATAAATTGTAACTTGTAAGCTTTTGGCTACTTAAATACGTATAACAAAAAAGTTATACTAGACTACCTTTCCGGCGTAAAAGAATCAGATAAATCCGACATTCATCAATCATTATCTCCATAGAGAAACCGTAAATGGGGCATGGAAGTTCAAAATCGAACTCGATCACCGATTCAAAACAACAACCGTTGTCCTATCGCGACAGATTAAAAAACAAATTCCATCTTCACCGTCGCACAACCACCGCCACGTCACATAGTTCTACTAATGTCGATGATTTCGCAGGCATCGCTTTACTCACTCTCATTAATGTACTACTACTAACCAACTTTTCTTATTTTCATTATATATATATATATATCTAACAAATCACATATTATTTATTTATTTGATATATTAATTAATATATAATTTTATATGTGTCAGGCTGAAATGAAATTCAAGGACAAATGGCTTGCTTGTATCTCAATTGGTGAACAGACTTTCCGTACTCGTGTTTCTGACCAGTTAAGTTATTTTAATTATTATATAATTTCTATAATTTAGGGTTATCTATTTATTTAATTTACTTTATGAAGACCTAAGTGTATATCCGGTTGGTTAGCCGGTGAAGGCGAAGTTGTGACCCGGATTACGTGGCTTAACTAGGGAAAAATCCCTCCGAACCTTTTTTCCGACCACCTCTAAGATGCTTAACTTGTGAATTTTAGAAATGAGACCTATTTTGAAGACATTGGGATGCCTGACAACTTGGACATTTCGGTCACCATTTGAACGTTAGTGTAGATTGATATCATGAAGAAGTATATATTAGTGTGCATAGTTTAAGTGTGTATAGCTTTAGGTGGAAACAAACTTATTTTTAAGTGAGGCAAGTGATGCTTAAACGTTCGTACTCCTGAAATTATGGGACTTTTAGAGGGAATGCCGAAATGTAGTTGATAAAGTGATAAATCGCCCCAAAAAAGTAGAATTTTTCTAAAGAACATCTTTTGCTTATGGATGTTAAACTTTTCTTACATAGTCTATATGTTTATTTTTTATTTTCTAAATTTGTTGCTTTTCGATAATGTGCAGGACTGACAAGCCTGTATGGAACTCAGTGAGTGAATTTCTATTTTTTATTTATTTATTTGATTTTTTATATTATATTTATATGTTAGTTGTACACAAGGCTTATCATGCTTTCTTTTTTACGTCAAGAAAAATATAGGAGTCTTGATATAGAAAGACTTTGATACGAACCGGATTGATAATAGAATGATGATAAGAGAATAAACAAGATAAAAGATTTATGCTAATGACATAAACCAACCCGTCAATTGATATGCAAATCAATAATACATAATATTCACCATAATATAAATTACAACCCATGTTCTATATATACTACTAGTAATACTATAAGTTTACTCAAAGCTGAATGAAGATAAAGATACCGTAATATACATATCTAAAATATAACATATCTAATAAATATAATGCTAGTCTATAATTATGATCTCCCTGGGAATATGAGCCATACGTCCCTGCCTAAACACAAGTCTTGTCCTCAAGGGTGTGGCTTTGGGGATTAATCTAACCTTGGGTGGAAGCTTTTATGATTTTATTTTAGTCCCTTTACTCAATGTATACTGCCAAGAGATATAGTCCCCTTTATGATTTCTATCTCAATGTACACACAGTGAAATCACATCTGTCCTTGTGCAGGAGAAGAAGTTTCTTTTGGAGAAGAATGGGCCACACATCGCTAAAGTATCTGTTTTTGAGGTTTGTAACACATTTTGACACAACTGTGAATTATTCTTGATGTTCTCTCTAGTCTCTACTTGAACTATATCTTACAAATGTTAAGGCTTCATTTTATCATCTCTGAATGCAGACCAATAGAATGTCAAAGAACAACCTTATTGGGTATTGTGAGATTGATCTTTTTGAATTTCTCAGCCGAGTAAGCTATTTCATTATTCTTGAATAAAGTTAATCTTATGATTTTGGTTACATCTGCATTGTGCCATTGGCTGTAATTTGTTTCCCTTTTTAATCGTTTTAGTAGTAGACTTCAGTATATTCTTGATGCTCTGCAGGTTTCGGATTCTGACATTGAGGTGTGCGAGTTATTTGACCCTAAATCATCAGATGTAGTGGTTGGCAAATTATCTGTTTCATGTTCTGTCGAGGTCAGCTGTAACGTATGCAAATTTTTGTTCTATTAGTGGTTGCTTATATGAAAATCTAATCTTTTTGTGACATATCACTTTTCCATCTGCAGGACCCGATTGAAACAGAAAAAAGTTTTGCCAGGCGCATCTTGTCCATAGTTGTATGTCTCAAAGTGTCTTTTTTTCCCATTGCTAATTGATGTTCCTAAAATCGTGTTGATGTTTATGACCTTGCAGGATTACGATGGTGATGGGAAATTGTCATTCTCTGAATTCTCAGAACTAGTAAAGGCATTTGGTAATCAAAGCGCAGCTAATAGGGTTTGAACCAAAGTCTAACCTCTCAATTCATTTAGAGTTTCAGAGATTTTTCTTACATATTGACTTAATTCCACAGTTCTGTAAATATGTTTGGCTTCACATGGCGAGTTGATTTCTTTTTATCTTTCTCGCTTTTTGTAAATAATTTACACATTCTCTACTAGAAAGAAGAGCTCTTTAAAGCAGCTGATGGAAATGGAGATGGCGTTGTTAGCATGGACGAGTTGGCTGCACTTCTGGCCCTACAACAAGAAGAGTATGTTCACATGAAATGACATGATATCGTGCTTCTGCATACTTAGTTTTTGCACATAATTTTTTTTTCTACGGGTGTCATAAATTCTTAAATATATTGTGTTACTTGAAAACTGAAACAGTGCATACTTGATGCTCATCTTATTTTTTGTTCAATGCAGGGAGCCGCTGATCAATTGTTGCCCTGTTTGTGGGGAGCGTCTAGAAATTTCTGATAAGCTGAATTCACTGATTCACATGTCACTCTGTTTCGATGAAGGCACTGGAAATCAGGTTATGACTGGAGGCTTCTTAACTGATACACAGGCTTCTTATGGGTAAAGCTGTTATACTATCAATTCAGTTTCAAACAAAATAGAGATCTACAGTAGACATTTTATTTCAATTCAACACTAGTGTAATAGCAAATGTGTTTTGTTTTGAAGGTGGATGTTTAAACTATCTGAGTGGGCCCATGTATCGTCATATGATGTGGGTTTGAACTCTGGTTCAAGTGCTTCACATATTGTGGTTTTTGACCGGCAGAAAAAGAGGCTTGTACATGAGATAATTGATGGAAAAATTATTTTGTCAATGAGAGCCATATATCAATCTAAATTAGGGCTTGGCATTATGGACAAAGGTAATTAATTTCCAATTTACCTTATAATTGAGTTAATATTTCATATATAAGAGCAATCTATAAACTGCTGATTTTGGTGCGTGCAGGAGCAAAAGAGATATTGCAGGGCTTATCGGAAAAGCAGGGAAAGAAAATGAATTCAGTTGAATCTGCTAAAGATATACCTGCATTTCTTGAATTGTTCAAGGCATGATACAATTGCATTTGTATAAACTTCTTTTTGCACAGCTAGTGTTGACGGTCCTATTTAATTTGATGTAGTTAAACTTAATGTTACATTCAATTTCTATTTAAATTCATATCAAGTTTGTTTCTGATATAACAGACTTGTTTACATATTATAGGATCAAATCAATATGACTGAAGTGAAGTACCCTATGGATCATTTCAAGGCAAGTCGGCCGCCACTTTACTTATACTATGCTGATAATTATCATTCCTCTAATAGTTTTGCTCATCTGCAGACGTTTAATGAATTTTTTATAAGAGAACTAAAACCTGGAGCACGACCAATTGCCTGTGAGGGACATGATGATGTTGCTGTTTGTGCTGCTGATTGCCGTTTAATGGCATTTCAAACAGCTGAAGAAAGTCTCAGATTCTGGATCAAGGTGTCTTTTACCACTTGTCATTTGTCCCACAATATGCTTACAACGACATTTACATATATATATATATATATATATATATAATTATGTTGGCCGTGGTTTGTTCTTGAACAACCAATGATTTTTAAAATGGCTCATGGTGGCCGTGGGAAAATAAATAGTAGCCAATGTTGCAGGAGGGTTATAGTAATATTTATTTGGCCAAAGTCAGATGTGGCATTCGACAATTGTTTTATCAGATAAAAATGAAAAATACTACTGAAAGCAACCGGGTCAAGTGGGTCAAACAAGGTGAAAGTTGCTCAAAGTAATTTTACTGCATAAGAACTTCTAAAGCATCAAATTGCGACGACTCAATCCATTCTTACACGTACCCAGAAGCACCTAATTTGACTGTTAACCCACCCGTTTTGCCGCCTCTGCTCAACGTATTCGGTGGCTAAGTTGAACACTTTTTCTTTTTAACTTGTAGGGTAGGAAGTTTTCAATCCAAGGTCTTCTGGGTAATATTCCTTGCTCTAACGCTTTCATGGATGGGACTCTGGTCATATTTCGATTGGCACCGCAGGTATATGATTGCAGATTTTCGTAGTATTAATTGGAAAATAGTTTGAATCATCTTTTTTTCCATGGCCTTTTACATCGGGTACACAAGACATAATCTCTAAATTATCGCATATAAGAAACTAGGTGCCTAAAGTTGTACAACATGTGGCAGGATTACCATCGTTTCCACTTTCCAGTTTCTGGAACTATTGAGCAGATTGTTGATATTCCCGGTAGCTTATATACGGTGTGTACAGGTTCAAATGAAATACATGCTTCCCTTTTGCTTTTCTTTTCCGATTCACTATATTTATGGTAAATAATTAAACTTACTGTTTTTGGTTGATCTTTCTAGGTTAATCCCATTGCTGTGAATAGCAAATATTGCAATGTTTTCACTGAGAACAAGCGGGCTGTATCTATTATCTCAACTGCAGATTTTGGCAAGGTTTGTCATATACAAGTAATAAGTGTCATATTTAAGCATGCAAATATTCTGAAACATTAGGTACTTTGATGTAAAATATGAATACGTAAGAAAGCATCATTTGTAGTATTGCTTTAAGAACTTGAACAATTTGACTATATTCAAAACTCGATGCAGGTAGCGTTTGTGGCAATTGGAGCAACGATGGTTGGTAGCATTACATTCACCAAAAAGGTCGGAGACTATGTGCGGAAAGGAGACGAGGTTCAAAAAATAGCATTAATTACTAAATACTGCTGCTTATTTTTCCTATATCTTTCTTCAGTTGATTTATTTTTTGCTTTCTTCTATTTATATTACAGTTTGGGTATTTCTCCTTTGGTGGAAGTACTGTTATCTGTGTCTTCGAAAAGGTTAGAGTTCATTGGTTTTAAATCTGCATCTATGATCTTCAAATGGATCAAACCAATCATTGACCCCTATAAGTGGGTTGATCTTTTGGACCAATGCACTACATTTTCTGATATGTTGGTTTATAAGATTGGCTTGTTGTCATTATATACCGTCAATAATTTTGCAGGCCTCGATAGCACTAGACAAGGACCTTTTAGCTAATAGTGGAAGATCTCTTGAAACCCTAGTTTCTGTGGGGATGCAGTTAGGGGTTTCTACAAAGAAAACAGCCGAACTTCCATTGCCAGATGTCAACAACTGTGTTTTAGGGTCCTAAAAATGTGAAATCTCAATGCACCATGTAGGTACCAACAACAACATTAAACTTGATGTCTCTACATATATGATGATATATAGGCTTCTTGTTGGTTTCACTACCTTCTTACTCATGTAAAATGGTTTTATGAAAATATGTATTGTTTATGTGAAGTTTAACTATAGCTGTTCTGCAAGCATCAAACCTAACGGTTAAAATCTCGGAATCTTTTCAAAAGGTCTAAGGTTCAAATCCTACTATGTACAATCCTGAGGTGCCACAGAAAGGTTTGGAAGCGGCAACAGTGTACCCATTATGCCACATATATTTGACTCAAAAGGATGTTCCCTCGTAAGCCGAGTTGGAAAACTTATATGTTTGTAAGCCGAGTCCTTTTATGAAAGCTTGGCTTGGGTATACCCAGGTTCAAGTCTGAGGGGACAGGGTTTACCCCTATTAATCATCGTGCCTTCGGGCGGATTAGTAGGGGGTTTATCCCCCCATCGGGTATTTGGAATAAGCATTTCTACTTCGAGGGAGCTCTCTAGCGCAGACCCGGTTAAAACAACGTATGCTAGACCTCCCGTTGTCGAATCGCGATACGAAGTTCTTAAGCGAAATTCACCTTTCACAAAAAAATAAAATAATGATAACCAGTTTAATTTATTATAACGCGTATCTTATAATTTTTAAGAAAATAATAATAACTTTTTTCAATTTAATTGTAGCATTATTCTTTTACATTGCGAGGATATAATTTTGTTTGAAATTAAAGTTGATGTTGTTGTTCCACTAGATTATGAGACATTGACGGGACCGAATAACATAATGTGGGTAGATTAATCAACGATGTACTTTCATAACTATCGTCAAACAGAAGTTATAATCTGGTATGTAGAAACGAAGTCTACTTATAATATGTTGATTCTTCATTGACATGTCAAGACCCAGCTGACTATGAGTAGATTACCTAGTTTGTTGTCAAATGATTTGTTTCTTTTCCAAAATCAAATTTAGGTTATCACATCAAAGATTTGAATCATCAAGCGATGGACAGAAAAGAGATTCAAAACGTTCACGTATGTCAAATACCCTGATACCACATTTTAGTCAAAGACTAGACCTCCTCGATTACCTTGAACATAAAAAACCTACTTTATTTACCCATTTGTGTATATATTTCTTGTTAATAAAACTTCAACAAGTATTTGATACCAATGGGCTCAATGGAGTATAACTTTTCTTGTATTCGAAGTGTGGCAATCTTGAAGTGGATCTGAAAAGAAGGAATTCATAGAAGGACAAAGGGTCTTAGGCCAAAAGCTCATCGCGATCGTGGTATGCATTGTCTATGGCTTGACTTGACCCGTACGTTTCTCGTATGTATTGGGGTTTGTATGCAGGGTCAGATGCAGCTAGCATCTTGAGTCCATTTACAGTCTATTCAGTTATTAATCAAGGAACTTGTGTCAATGTGACAATGACTATCCCCAATCATTTGTAGTTAACTTATTCAAAGATGCACATCTGTGCATAAAGATTAAAGAATCATATACAATACAGCCAAAGTAGACCTTATTATATATCTGCAGTCTATCTTAAGTTTGTAACAGTCTATCTGAAGTTTGTACATCACATAGTAAAATGGAGTACTAAAATTTTATATATTCAATCTCAAGTTTGTATACACTCATCTCCCTAGTTTTTGTTGCTCCCGAATGGGTGAAATCCTCGAAGTGTCTCTTGGAGCATTATGAATTTCTTTTAAAGTAGCAAGGACATCAGTCATGAGTGGTCTGAACCTATGATCTTTATGGAGACACTTTGATGCGAGTGCAGCCATGGCCTGCGCACCCTTCTTTGGGTACTGACCACCAAGCCGTGAGTCCATGATTCTTAGAACGCGTTTGGTATCACTTAGAAATGGCTTCACCCAGTCTACTAATGTCTCTTCGACCCCACCTTCTCTTTCATCGGCTATGGCTCGTCTTCCAGATAGCAGTTCTAGTAAGACCACCCCAAAACTGTACACATCATTCTTTGGAGTCAAGTGCCCTGGATAGTGGATAGTATACAGAAGGTTATATACAGGGACTCTTTATATATGCTTCAACTGTTTGCAGACATTAATTATAAGATACTTGAAACTAAAATATCTCTAAACAAACTTTAAAAAGTTAAAAAATTATCAATTTGCAGACTCATGTTCAAAAAGCCGAACCTGTTGCTACATATTCTGGTGCAGCATAGCCATTGGTCCCGACAACCCTGGTTGAAACGTGTGTGTTATCTCCTACAGGACCAGTCCTTGCTAAACCAAAGTCTGAAAGTTTTGCATTATAGTCCTATATAATTCAGCACAAAATCGCTGAAGGGACCTGGAAATATAATAGTTACTTAAAAACAAATTTGAGGCGATCTTCACATACCGAATCTAGCAGAATATTAGAAGCCTTTAAATCCCGATAGATGATACTAGGTTCTTGACTATGCAAGAAAGATATCCCCTCCGCTACATCAATGGCAATACGCATCCTTATGGCCCATGGCATAGGTTGAACATCGTCTGCAAACAAAACCTTGTAAGATTATCAATGAACCTCATTTTTGAAAATTGTCTGCATTCTTTGTTTATCGTTTGGTGGGGACATCTCGTTTGGGCCCAGAACATGAAAATGAGTACATGAGTAAGTAGAAAGTATTCGAGTAGGACTCACTTCTAAATAAATGATTTTCCAAGCCTCCTTTAGGCATGAATTCATAAACTAGAATCTGGTTTTCACATTCTGAGCAATAGCCTATCAGTTTGACAAGATTTTTATGACGAAGCCTCCCCATGAAATCAAGCTCAGTCTGCAAATCAAAAGACAATTTTTCATGAACAAATGACTAATTTTAATCAGCACAAACTGACTTAATACCAGACTTGCCATCTTTATTGAGAAATTGCAAATAAGGCAAAAATGGTTTGTAAACCATTTAAACTTTCCCAATTTGATATAAATCCTCCCGGTGTTGCAAGTTTTTTTATGTTTGTTTAGATAGTTGGTATGCAACTATTAGTCAAACACGGCGGTTTAGAAAGTCAACCAATAAATTTATTACTGATTAAATAAGAAAAAGAAATATTGTCACTTACAAGCCATTCCCTGTGACCTTGGCTACTTTCGGCCTTGAGTACTTTGACAGCCACCACTAGCCCAGTGCCAGGTTTGGCTGGAGCAAAAGTGGTTTCATCAATCCATCCTTTAAACACTTGACCAAAACCGCCTTCACCCAGAAGACTATCTGGGCGGAAGTTCTTTGTGGCGGTCTTGAGATCAGTCAAACTAAAAGCTTTCATGTTAGCTGGAACAGGCTGATGATCATCTTTTTGTGCTTTTGGAACTTTGTTGAAACTAACTGTTTTTGTTTGGTTCTTTGTGGCTTTTGAATCTAATTTTCGCCTGTTATTAAGCATATCCTCTGCAAGAATTACGGTACACATTATAGTCACAAAATTAAAAGTGATCAAGAACATGTGTTAGGATTTAGGAAAGCCATAGAGCTACCAATATACAACATTTTTGATAAATCTATATAATAAACGGTTTTGTATCTATATCAATTTCCAAAATGTTAGCTCTCAAGTTACATAATTCTCATATAATTTTGAATATATGCATTTAAAATCATAATAATTAAATTCAAAAAGGGTTGTTTGTTACCCGTTTACCTTCTATCGTAAAATTTTTAAGTTGAATGAAAATTAAAAGGTTCAAAAAAAAAAAATAAATAAATAAATAAATAAATAAATAAAAAATTCAATAGCATAAGAAATCTATTCAAAGGTCAAACTAATAGTGGTTGTATAGGTACTAAACTAAACCACAAGTTATGGACCATACTACTATTTCATAAAACAATCACATCCCCACTTTCTGAGCGTGGTTACTTCCACTTTGAGAAACCACACCAGGCACAACACTGACCAATAAATGATACCACACCAAAAACGCCGGTGAGGTTGGTTGTGAACTTGTGATCATGCCAAAATATGTTTACTAATAACTTCGTAAATGAGCTCCTGGTCTAGTGTTCTACGTGGAGACTTTGCCTCTCTGGTGGTCCACCAGGTTTAACTACTAACTCGAGAAAAATTTACTACTAACAACTTATATTTTCTGTAAAAAGAAAAAATATACTACTCGTAATAACTTAAAAAACAAAACAAGAAAAGGAAACAGAACAAGAAGAAGTACCAAGAAATTGAGAGGAAGAAGCATGAGCAACATTGACAGGTTTTCCAACGCAAATTCCCATGTTAAGAATGTTATATATGTTTTTGTTTTGTGTTTGTTTTTCTACAAATGAAATCAAATAATGTTGATCATGGAATGAATTAGATATGTTTTGAATATACTGTTTAATATATCGATTGATTGGTGGGCTTTATGTTTGAACTTACATTTAGTCAAATAGGCAGCATTACGCGTTCGTGTCGTGATAGTGATTGGGTTTAGTTAATTTAATGTGTTGAAACTTCCCGCGAAACATACAATACAATGCCTTGGTAATTAAGCAATTTGTTTTGTCTTTGATTGCATAAGCTCTGCATTACTACGAGCATGGTTACCGTGCAATACGACGGTGGTGGTGGAAAAAACGATCTAGTGGTGTCGGTGATGGTACTATTGGTGGTGGTGGCGGTGTCAAGTGGTGTAAGTTGTTGATGTAATTGTGATAGTGAAAAATTTAGAATATAAGAGCCTAAAGTGTTAATTTTTTTTTTTTTTTGAACAGTTAGTCAGTATTCGACATCAGGGAACACCTCACCGTATAA
>JANDBE010000028.1:24087523-24100991 GCA_024320915.1 Erigeron philadelphicus
GTCAAACAGTCAAACGTATTCAAAGCTTTTCATATTTATCTTACAAATTCATGTATAAATACTATCTCAAATGTAATAGAAAATCATAACAAAATTCATATTCATTTTTTCTATCTCTTTAAGTTCTTTAATTCCGCTGCAACTCGCGGGCACCATGCTCTATATTAGTGTATCATCCGAAAAGGTAGTTATGAAATTCCGCTGCAACGCGGGGGTACTATGTTCGTCCTTCTAAATCATTCAAAATATTTTATCTCAAAAATCGTACATCGATAAAGTATGAAAATTATATGAGTGTTCTTAAAATTTTATTCACTTTCATTAGGCGGAGCCCGTCAGGTAGATCACCCCATCAACGCCACCGCTGCTTCCGCCATTATATCACTATCCCGTCATCGATCACCTCTATCACCGCCGCAACGCGCGGGTACTTTTCTCGTAAAATGAAAAATGTTTCTTAAGACATAGGTTGTCGTCACAATATATTTTTTCTTTTCTATTCGTTTTCATGCCGCTGTAAATATGAAACAAAAAATGCCAATCAATTTGCCTAATTTTCTGACTTCTATGTACGTCTTACCATGATCATAAGTTGAATGCGACGAATTCTGACTCAAAAGTGCAAAGTGTTCCGTAAGTAGAATACGAGTAAAAGATATCATTTGTTGCATATAGATTGTATTACATGTATTGAAATGAGAAGCTTGTACTAATTAACCATTTGTTGTAACTTGATTGTGGTCTCCACACGCATTTGGTATTAAACTAAAATGAAACAATTAGTTTATAAAATAATGTTACGAGCCACTGAATTGGAAAGAAGTATGTGATCCACAAGCACCTGAAGATAACTTAAAGAATAAAAGGAGTGTGAAATCCACACGACCATCATATATATATACGTAAATTGTTTACATATATCCTAGTCATCATCATAATTCTTATTGCTGTTTACTAGTCTAATATTTGGAAACTTAAACCAATCCCTATATAAATGTAAATGAGTAGGAACTTTTTTATCCATGGTACGATCTTACTACCTAAAGCGCATAGCGCATATAAATTATAGTCAGTAAGTCATCATCTTCAAACTTGTATTTAACAAGTTTTGAACATACAACTTTTAGTTTTTATTTATGAGTCTATGTGAGCCTATATATAAAAGTCTAGATTAACTATATATTTTCTTTCTTTTACTGTCCGTTTGTATGATTTTGTTAGGAAATATACATATATATATATATGAGGGTGCTACTACTTTCACCTCTTTTGTTTAGATACACCGCTCAATATAATAACAATTTTCACACCGGTAATAAATACTATAAGGTTGTCTACACTTAAAATTGTGGAGATTAAGTTATACCAAATTTCCCTTGAAGAAATTTGATGTTACATGCAAGTCTAGTTTCAAATGCTTATAAATACTTTAAGGTAAGACAACAATATATGTTTGATACTCGTATTACATTAGAGCATCCACAATGGTAGGTTGAGCAAAAGGTTTTTTTATACTAATAAGTCAATGTAAAGTTTTTTATCATTGAGAAAGATAGTTTTTTTCTTCAAAAGGTTGAGAATCCTTAACCTATTTTGAAAGATTTTTTTTCAAATGTACTCACACCAACTTATAAATATATTATATTAATATGACTTTATCTAACATTTTTAATTTAATGTTATAAATTAATGATGTGGAAATAATAAAAAGTCATTGATAGGTTAATACCATTGAGGATGCCCTTATATAACTGCGTTTAATTAGGACATTCATTACATAAAAAAGAAAGACATACATTTTATTATCACAAGCAGTAAAAGTAAAGGACAATGAACCTATTACAAGTCAAATGGCACTAGTGGCAATCAACTTGGTAAATCCAAATGTGATGGCCATAGCCATCAAACCTCCAAACAATACCCTAAAACAAGACTTCACCACACGAGTTCCTCCAAGGATAGCTCCAATCCACCCGAAGACGACTAGGGCCAAACTCGCCGCCGCTACCACCACACCTAGCCTTACCTTATGGTCCCTTATGAAGGACGCGGCAAGTAAAGGAACAATCGCTCCTATAGTAAATGCAAGTGCGGAAGCTATAGCCGCTTGCATAGGATTTGGCAACTGTTCTTTATCTTTTTCTTCTTCATTTTCTACCGTGCTATTTTGTCTCTTCTTTTGAGCCAATTCTACATCTAGCTGAGTGTATACCGAAACAAATTCTCCTATTGCCATGCTACATGCACCTGCAACAAGACCTGCAAAACCAGAAAGAACCATGGTCTTGGAGTCTTCCTTAACAGCTCCAACGCCCATCATTAGAGAGGCAACGGTAATTATACCATCGTTAGCTCCTAACACAGCTGCACGAAGCCATTGTCCCCTTTGCGTGTAATCAAAATTCTCTTCAGATAATTGGCATTCTTTTGGATCAGATTGCTCTTCAGGGATTGAAACACAAAAATTGTTTTGGTTTGCCATGAAAGTTAGAGAAAGGAAGCGAATGCTATACACGAAAGATGAAATGGGTTTCAGAGAACTAGTTATAGTAATTTGCTTGTGAAGATTGTAATTGCACCAAGAGGCTATTTATAGAAAGGAACTATCAACCTTTTAGATGATCAAATTAACAAGGATTTCATAGTGGGACTTGCACTTAGAAATAAACTAATCATGATATGATTACACCTTTTATTGTTTTTTAAACTTCCTAATTCCTACGAAACCATATCATGGGGGATGTGAAGATTTTTACCTTCCGTCAAGAAACACATTATAATTAGGTTTATTAGTAAATAGATATTGATCCAAATCCAGGTTTCTCCAAGTAGACTTTACTAGCTAGCAGATTTACTTACTTTCATAGCGTTCTTGCTCCACTGTTAATTATATACGACTATACCTCTGGTTCACAATGAACATGTTCAGAAGCGGAGCTAGTAAATGGGCTACAGGTTCCCTTTCAACTAGCACAACTTTATCCATACTTTTACGTTCTTATTTTTGTTACCCGTTTTTTACTTATTTACTTTATTAACTGGAATATGGAAAGCAGGCGACCCTTAATATATCAAATCTTGGCTTTGCTTCAGTCCATGTTTAACCTAGTAAAATTATGCAAAGTGATCGAGTCTAAATTGATTGAACAACCCAAACAACAAAAAGAAACCTAACCTAGAACTCCTAAGAAGGTGGTGGACAGTATAGGATATATATACATAACACACTCAGCATATCATAAGAGATTTGGTGGATGTTTTATAATAATAATTTAAAATTCAAAGGAGTGTGCACTTCACACTAAAGTTGCAAATATCTATACTTTTATAATCTTAGGGAGCGTGGAATCCACAAGAAGGCCATCACTACCTCCATAAACAATGGAAATTAGTCCATTACTTTCTTGTTTCTACTTTCTAGTGGGATATATGTATACAATGGTGATTATCTTAATGTATTTCTTCAAGCTGTCAAATTAGACATGAATTCCTACCTAAGTACTGCAAGCTCTAGGCAAAACAAAAAATGACTTGATCATGTCTTCTACAATTCCCCTAATATTAAAAAAAAAAAGGGTTTAAATATCATACTATAATCAATTGGCATATACAGTACAATTTAAGGGTTCTTCTTTGGGTTTGTTCTGTTCATGCATGTTTCCTGTATGTATGTGTATAGCACAAAAGTTTCTGAAAGACGAAGACCCTTCACAGAACCGTGAATATTGAAAAAGAGATGCAGCTACTCAATTCAATATACCAGATCAATAACCAGACCCTCTAAAAGACACGATGGTTTCTTAGTAACTGATTGTAACCCACCCAAAGTAGGAAGTTCGACTACTAATAACCTACACATGTCCGCTACTGTCTTGTATGGCCTTCGGCCAGGCCAAACACTAATACTAAACACAAACCGCGCCTAACACAACTAGACAAACGTAAATAAAACATACTAAGATTAAAATGATTATGGCAACATTCAAAGGATATATAACAGTACTCTCAGCATATCATGAGAGATTTGATGGATATTCTATTAATAGTTTAAAATTCAAAGGAGTGTGCCCTTCACACTAAAGTTCCAAATATCTATACTTTTATAAATCCTTAGGACTGTGGAATCCACAAGAAGGCCATCACTACCTCCATAAACAATGAAATGTCGTTTACTTTCTTGTTTCTTGTGGAATATGTAATGGTACTCAGTATTTTTCTAGAGGACCCACAAATCCGAGGCCCAGAACTCCTTCCAGGGTGACCCATTGGCCAACGGCCATCGCGAGCTGGCCCAACCCAACTGTACGGAATGTACTGGTGATTATCTTGTTGTGTTTCTTCAAGCTCCCAATTTAAGACATGAATTCCTACCTATATATGGGACAAAGGTTGAAAGGAATGCCTTCACGTGTCTTTTTTTTTTTAGATCCTTAAATTGTTTATTGCAGCTGGAATGTTTCTACTAAGATAGAGGAAAGAATTAAGGCTAATTTAGATTTGAGATCAAACTTAACATGTGCTTAAGTTGTAAACAAAATTATTGAAAACTTAATTTGTATTACTTTTTAACAAACCCCCATATTTATACTTAGTGGCATTCTATCAAATTACTACTTAACAGGCCAAGTATACGCAGAAAACCACTGATATCTCTTCAAGATCAAAATACAAAGAAGCAAACTGTATAATAACAATCAATAAGTCGATATATTAGCAATTAAATTCCAGTATAAACAATAAGGCATCAAGGCTGAACCAAATTTATGTGTTTGTTTAATAACTATAATTATTCACAAAAGAATAATACTGTAACATTTTAGACTTCAGAACTTTTTATGTTGAAAATACATCAGTGATCAAACTCAAGATTTACATATGTATGTTTATGAAGTCTTGACCAAAGCTCGGTCTTTTAGTAAAGCCTCGGCAGCCTTCCTACCCGAAACCAAAGCTCCATCAAACGTTGCACTAGTTCGATGATCTCCACACACATACAACCCGACACCAACTTTTGGGTTCTTCATTAAATCCGTAGGCGGGCATTGGTTTGGTTGAGCAAACTTAACCCGATATGTCCTAAGGTACTTCCACGACCTAACAACTTCCGGCCCAAACCAACTACTAAGCTCCTCAATCACTTTAACCCGTAATTCCTCATCAGATTCATCCTCGTACAACCCAATAAGTGAAACTGACACCAATACTTTGCCAGGCGGCCCATACGAAGGAGCTACATTCGTGGCAAAAAACATATTATTCACAATACCACGTCCCGACCCGTTTATAAACAAAACCGGGTCGTTCATTGGAACTTCACTTCTCTGTGCCGAGAAATAAAAACAAACCGTGCTCCGGGCTGGTCGGGCCAGCTGTTTAAAATCATTTGATTCTCCCGCCAAAAGCTTAACAGCTTCTGGTTCCTCAACCGCAACTATTACTCCATATTCAGCTCTCAAAACCTCACCATTGCTCAATCTTATATCATAACTCGAACCCGATTTCTCAACAGATACTGCCCTTGTATTTAAAATAACCGAATTTGCAGGTAGTTTGGCTGCCAACTGTTCAGGTATCGCGGAAATCCCTTTCGCGGGCAGGGTGTTATCGCCTAAAGCTAAACACTTGAAGATGAAATTGAAAAGCCTAGAGGTTGTCTCAAGCTCTCTATCGAAGAAAATTCCACCGAAAAACGGACGGAAAAACCGATCCACGATGGCATCCGAAAACCCAATTTGTTTAAGCAAACTAAGAGTGGAAGTCTCGTCATCAGAAAATATTTGCTCATCAGATTGAGTCAAAACCCTCAGTCTAGTAACAGCGATTAAAGATTTATCAACAATAGTTCCAATGGGGTTTGTTAAAGATTGAAGAGCATCAGCCAGGTGGCGTAAAGGGTCTGCTACAGTATGAAAGGTTCCATTGTAATAAACTTTAGCACCTGAGTAAAATTTTTGGAGGTCTAAAGTTTCGTAATTTAGGATCTTTTTGGCTTCTGGGTATCCGGTGATGAATATTTGGAAGCCACGGTCGAGGAGGAAGCCGTCAAGGGTGTCGGTGCGGACACGGCCACCTACGGCGTCGGAGGATTCGATAAGGAGAAAAGGGGTGTTATTGGAATGGAGATGGGTGGCTGCGGCTAAGCCAGATAGACCTGCGCCAATTACAATGACTCCGGTTTTGTTCGGGTTTGGTTGGGATGATGTTTGGGTTGGTGGGTTGGTTAGGGATATTTGGGAGGTTATTTTGGGTGGTGATCGGAGGTGATTACGGCGGTTATGGTGATTCAAGATGTGGTGGGGAGTGAATGTGGAGGAGATAAATGAGGGAGTGGTTATGGTCATGCTGTTGGCATTTTGATTGAGTGGTACACACTGTTGGGTTTTGTTAAAGGGGCTTATCCATATCTATCTATATATACAATTCAAAAGTTGGATATTGTATCATTGAAAAAGTGTATGTATATACATAAAAATACTAATAAGTAAAGAAAAATAGGTAAAATCTCATTTTTGACACAACTGGATACCCATTTAACATAACAAAGCCACTGATTTCTGTTCATATAAACTAATGACCAAACCTTAGAAAAAGAAGAAGAAAAATGCACTGATGGTTAACAAAAAAGCTGACTTTTATAATCGGATCAACGACATATGCTATACACTCGTACTCGTTTTAGGAGTAAAGTTTTACTACAAGCATGTACCAAGCAAGCAGAATACACAGTTTTACTTGTAAGTATATCCAGTTCTGTCAAAAGGGCTTGAACCCCTCAACCAAGTATGTTTGTTTAGCTAAATCATTCACAAAAGAATAGAAGAGTATGCATATAGTAATGGGAGTTTGTTGAGATAGTTAAGAGGATTTAGAATAACCGGCTACGCTGGGCAAATCTGACTGAATACTGGCAGCCTCTTATTTCTTTTGGGGCCATATACAACCTTGTTCACGCAAGCATCGAAATCTTCATCTGAAGTTTGAATGTCAATACCATCATCTGCAGGGGCCCAATTTATGCTTTTAAGTTTCGCAATGCTGCTGCTTGTGGGCTCGTCCTGCTTAATAGCTGAGGTGGTCACTGTTGGGGATGATGTTGTGGATGATTCATAGTGCAGAAAGCGGCACTTGGAGCCAAATGAACAAGTTCCTGCGCTGTAATTTTTGCAAGGGGTCTGTGCACATGTTCGAAAAAATTTAAAATGTTAGGTGTGCGGTATTATAACTATTGCCTGATGGTTTTTATAACTCACAAAGATACAGTTGAAATGGTGGTTGTGTACCTCATGTGGGCTCTTGTAGGATACTGGTGATGGACGCAGCTCCTTATTTGCATGTGCGAACTGTTACAAATGAAGTGGCAGTGTTATAATTTACATTTAATTTGCCTATGCAACATTATAATTAGAATAATCTTTTCAAAGAGAGGTCACACGAATCACCAAGGCATAAAGTTCAAAGCTTTCACTCAAGGTTTCAAGTCAAACACTTAACATAGACCAGCATATAAAGCTGTGTGATGGGTTAGTTTAGATTCAAAGTCAGGCGTGCGGTTACACAAGAAAAAGGAATGGAAAGAAACGTTCAATGTCAAAGGCTTTAAAAATAACAATAATAGGATAATACTATATATATGTCGTCTATGTCCAACACAAATGTAGTGTGATGGACTGATGGCAGAGCTCTAACAGACAGGTCCAAATGATGATTCTTTTGAATCTTTTGTTCCGTAATTCTAACTTTAGTGAGATCTAATATGCATAGCTCACATGACATGTATGACTAACATGTTCTTCAAAGCCTTATAAACACAAAAGTGATAAACTGGTTAGTTCCGAATTACCAACACAAGTTACAGATATTATGCAGCTTGGATACAATATGACTAAAGATCAGATGGCTTCACGCAGACTAATCTAAAGCTTTGGTTTTTATTCATGGCATCCTGCATTTCCAGGTTGCAAATTAAACATATTAAACTAGAATAATGTGGTTCAGTTGAAGCAGTGGTTATGCATTATACTACTTACTTAATCTATTGAATATTTCATCTTAGGAGTTCCATCTGAGGCTCTGGGCTCAATATGATTGACATAAATGTGGTTGATACCTCTTGGTTTGTATAGGTCGCACGGTACTACATTGACAGCTGTGCCATATATCGAATTCATCAATGTTACAAAAATTTAAATGATGAACTTGTGGCTTAGATGACAAAGACAAGTTGCGTAGTTTGGCTACACTTTAACTATTAATCAAATGCTTTAAATTTAATAAACATTTGCAAAGTACAGATTCCTCCATGAAACCCTGCTGTTTCAGATTGCAAATTACAAGATCAAACAAGAAGAAACATGATTACACATTAAAAAGGGATGGAAAGCAACATTCAAGTGTGAAAGCAAGTAACAAATTTTCCTAAAAGAATGACCCTTTTGTACATAGGCTATGTACAACAAGAATGTGCTGTGATGGCAGACACCTGACAGAGAGGTATACTAACTGATTTAAATCTTATTTATTTCATAAGATCTGATACGTGTAACTCAAATGGTCCTGCATTTAGGACTAAAGTGCTTATCCGAAAAACTCATAAACATGATGAGCTACTTAGTTACGGATGACTAACACAAGTTAACAATATTATGGCTACACTATGACTGTCAAATCAAATGCTTCAGACTGTACTTAAATCTAAAGTTCAAAGACATCCTGCATTTTCAGGTTGTAGATCAAACATGTTAAACTAGAAAAAGCTGTGGTTTTATTAGAACACTGGTTATACATCATACCACCTACTTAAGCCATCAAATAGTACATTTTTGGGTTCCATTTGAGTATAAGATGGTTGATATGAACCTTATTTACACTCTTGATTTGTAAAGCTCACATGAAACTACATTTAATTAAAGACTATACCATTAATCAAGTACATCAAAATTTACATATGTAAAAGTGATGAACTAGCGAATTATGGAAGACAAAGACAAGTAAAGATATTCTGTAGTTTAGCTGCACTATTGTTAATGATCACATGCTTCAGATAGAATACATAAGGTGCAAAGTTCAGATTTCTTATTCATGGCACCCTGCATTTACAAGTTCAGATTAAGGTTAAACTAGAAGAGCATGGTTAACACTAATTATCTATAATGCTACCTACTTATACCATTGAATAGATTATTTTTTAGTTTAAAACTTGCATGATCTATCTTATATGTTGAAGACTTTATCCTTTTTCTGTTTTTCACTACTCGGTAGTAGCACATTTTACATATCACTTAATCCTGTTTAAAAACCAAAGCAGGAATAGTGAAAAACCTGGCATTTTGTTCCATGACGGCAATAACCAGAATTCTCTACGTAAGACACACAGAGGTCCTGCTTATAGTTCTTTCCACTGGATGATGACGAAGATGAGCTACCAGTATCTGGCAAAGACAATGACGAAGATCTACTCCTATCAGATGATGGCTTCTTTACTAGAACACCATCCATCACCAGCACACCTTCCTCCCCCTTTGCTGGAGTAGTGTTACCAAAAAGAAACGGTGACCTTGATTGATGTGGTGGCTCCAGTCTTGCTAAGTTTTCCCCTCCCCGGATACCATTGCTGCGATGATACTTGTATTCAACTACAGGTGGATAATCTCCAGCAGACCTAGGTGACCCCAAAGGGGACCTAGCAGATTGCATATATCTGAGGTATGGGGAATGCAAACTCTTTATAACAGAGTTGTGGCCATCAGGTGACGCATATGGATCAGTAATATAACCCGGTTGATGGTAGTAACGATTCGGTGATCCATAGTTCTGTATCGGTGACAGGCTACTACGTTTAGGAAAGTTTGAGTTGGGAATACCGTAGTAAGTATCCATCTGTACCTAATTTTAACAATTCACAAAAGATAATGTCAAACATTTTTACAGCATACATGTCGCTTTGTTCCTTAATGTTGCAGAATCAAAGATTTGACAAAATTATAACAATTTTCGAACCATATTCTGCAAATCAAATACTATGTTTAGCTTAAAAAACTCACTTTAATTAGAATAGTTAATTTCCTAATTTGTAGAGATTTAGCATAATTCTCTCCTCATATAATGTAATTCCTATGTATACATTCTGATCACAGTAGTCATATAGCCTTACATACACTGTCACAAACACATTCATTCAACAATATAACGTATATTCTCTGATCGCGATACTGAATCCATAACTAAACTTCAAAGGCACGGTACACTTTTATTCCTGAATATCAAAATCAACACTTCCTTAATTATATAATTCCTTTGTATACGGTCCAATC
This sequence comes from Erigeron philadelphicus, assembly GCA_024320915.1. NCBI lineage: Eukaryota > Viridiplantae > Streptophyta > Magnoliopsida > Asterales > Asteraceae > Erigeron > Erigeron philadelphicus. The sequence goes on from JANDBE010000028.1 coordinate 24,097,834, forward strand.
ACAATATATAAGATCGAATTTCCAGAATATATACAATTCCTTTGTATACATTTACAGTCTATCACACACTTAAACAACGAAACTATCAATTCATCATAACTGAAATATTAAGTTCCTGAACATGCATAATTAGTAACTTTCACGCTTAATAACAAAAATCTTAAATCGATACAATTTCGCAAAAAACAGAACTTAATTTCCTAGTTTCTAAAAATCTAGCTTTAAATATCTCCTCATATTTATTTATTTCGTCTGTATACAAACACTTCCGCTCAAAAACTTCATATACGTATATATATATATATCAATTGACATTCCAATAACCTAAACTGAACGCAACCGAACTACAGAATTTCCCGCCAAAATTCAAAATTATAACGAATCGATGAGAACGATGCAAAATTCGATCACTTTTGATGTAAATCGGAGTATAAAACTCGTAAACGTGACGAAATCAACGGAATTTAGAGAAAAATCGAACTCGATTACCTGAGAGAACGATGAAATCGATGACAGTGTACGGATCAGAGAAACGGAATGAGATGAGATTAATAAGAATTGAGGAAATGTGATAGAATCGATATGTATATATTATATGTATATATATGTATAGCAGTTAAGTGATTTCCACCGCCATTGATTACGTGTGTGTGTTTTTTTTTTTTTTGAGTTTTTGGCTTTCTGTAACTGAAAAGAAAGAAGAAAGTGATGTGGAGGTTGTATTTATAGACGAAGATGACCTGGAAGTGGTTTGACTTGTGAGGTAAAAAGTCGAAAGGTGGAAAGTTACATTTTGGTCCTTTAAGTATTGATGATGTATCGGTTTTTTTCAATTTTGTTTTTTGTTTTTAATATTGGGAGAAGAATTAGGATCGAAAAGTTAGTCATCTTTATTCCCTGTCGATATCGAGACTTTTTTGATGTAGGTCCGTTGTGGTCGTAATTATGTACTTCACGAGTTATGATGATTTTCAACCAGGTAGATTTTTCTAGTCATTTTGTTTGCATTATTACTTTACCGACTTTTTTTTCTAAAAAGAAAGTATGCCTGCAAAAATAAAAGAAAGAGAATAAAAAACGTATATTTGTCTCCTTGATTTCGCTATTTCCTCAAGGTAAAAGCTATAAGTTTAATTTTCAAAAAAAAATAATTAGATAGATTCTCGCATCTCATGTACCATTCACTAATCCCCAGTCAGGCTAGTCTGCATATGAATTTTAATCATTTAATAATTGCCTTTGGCAAGACTCGCCCATAACCACTCTTGAAAAGTGGTTAATGGGCACTGAATTATTACCCAATGGTTAACTAAAAGTTTAATTACCTTTAATCGTTTCAATATATGTAATCCATAACCAAGTTTCATAGTACAGTTAAACCTTAAACAATTAAAAGATTTATAATTAATAATCATACATACATGTTAAAAAAACAACTAAATTAAGCAAAAATTCTGATAAAACTTGATTTCTAATCATTAATATGTTCTAAAACGATTTTGGTTATCAGGATCAATGTTCAAATCAGTGATTATTAAACCCGACTATTTTGAGTCGTGAAAATTAACCAAATATATAAGTTATATATCAATTTAAGCTAAAAATGAAAGTTACCTCAAATCGATGTTCTCTCGAAGATGTATATAAGATTTTACACTAGGGTTTTTGCTGTTTGTTGGTGTTCATTAGAATTCGAAACGGAGATTATATAATTTTTATATATATAGTCGTCATATGTTGAGGATAAACCTCAAAACTCAAAAGGTATCCTGATCAAAATTTAATTCCCGTTTTCCTTTAATCCATTACGCAAAATTGACCCTCCGTTTATAGTTTTGACATATCTAATCCCCAAAACAAAATAAGTTATTATTTTCTTTGTATGTTGCTATAATACCATCATGATTTAAAGTAATGTCTGGATGATAGAGGCTTTTGTCTATTGGTAATAAGTTCATAATACAATCACTGGTAGTCTATGAGTAGGCCAAACGTTATATGATTACTAAAGTTGTAGACTAAGAGCCTTTGTAATGGGGTATGGTGTGGACAAGGTGGAAACTATAACCTTGACTATATGGTGTGGTATTACTACAACTTCAAAGTGAATTTGGTGTGGAGGTTACAATATGATTGGAACCATTTTAAAAGACACATTTTTAAGGTCACGACCAATCTTAGAGCCTTTGTAATGGTACATGGGGTGGACAAGGTGTTAACTTCCACCTTGACAACATGGTGTGGAGCTATTACATAGTTAGTGTGCTCATGGTGTTAAAATTCCAAGGTCTTTATTTCCACCTTGACAATCAATTGTGTCCTTCCTTGCTTTTCTTATTTTTTTAAATGATTATGCTTTAAAAGGTGTTATATTTTAATATAAAAATGTGGTGTGGTATGCTTATTGTTACGGATGTAGTGCGGTTGCTGGATGATGCTGATGTGATGCTAATGTGGTGCTGATGTATCACACCACATGGTATGATGGTATGAACCACTACAAACACTCTAAGCTTCTAACTAGCTATGAAAAAGTCCCCTACTGATAAGCAACCATGTTACGTGCAGTCAATAATCGATTTTGAAACAGAACTTAGAAGGGAATCTCGAAATATCTCTAAATAACACTGATATATCGAAATAAAGCTGCTCGAAATGAGTGGTTGTCCGGAATTTTGGTCAGAGAAGACCATTATGATTTTCTAAACCGATCAAAAGGTCATTTAACATTCGTGTAGTTTAAAGATAAATAGTACTCGTAGATAATTTTTCGTTTTATAATAAAAACTAATGATGGTAACGATTAAAGTCAATTTATCTTATCTAAACTTAGCTCTATCAATAAAAAAATTATATAAATTACATGACACTAAGTCGTGACAGTAAGTTTTAGGAAAATAATCACAACAGTAGCTTTAAGCCTCCAAATCACTTAATAACTTTTTTATAGATAAAATAAAAGTCACCAAATTAAGTTTGTATATTCAGATCTTCTACTAATTCCTTCTCACGTTGCATCTAACTTTTCTCACTCTCTCAAACGTAACCATGCTTCCCTGATCTCCCCAAACCAAATTCTATATCGGCACTGTTTTTGACACCGACTATATACCATTATACAAGGGAAAAGAGAAAATGGGACCGTTATATATCTAACT
>JANDBE010000028.1:24135769-24145825 GCA_024320915.1 Erigeron philadelphicus
TACATATAACGTGAGGGTATTTTGGTCCATTTTGTAATTACAGGGACTATTGGTGATAAAATATCTTTTATTTAATGATAATTAAATATTAAATATTATAGAGGGCAATTATAGTGAGAACCATCAAAAGGTCGAGAACTGCGAGAACTAAATCTAGTCCATTAGATCAACTAATCAATGGATAATAATAGTCAGGGGTATTTTTTGTAAATTTATGTAATCAACGTGCTGGAAAAAAAGCGAGGAGGGGTATGTTTGGCAATTAAAAATATGATTGATATTAAATAAAAAGAACAAAAGAAAAAAGAATCCCAGTTTGTTCCAGCCTTTGAAAAATTCACTCCTGAAATATCTCATTCTTTAAATCCTTGTCTATGAAGCTTCTATTTGATTCAAAAATTAACAGAAAATCAGCGTTTGAAGCTAAAATTCCGTGGTACATGTGTCTGCGACTAATATTTCGGGATCAATTCATAGTTAAATATTAGGTTTCACAAACTCTATAATGGGAAATAAGAAAGGTCATTTTTAGCCCTAATTTTTTTAATTCATTATTTCAAATTATTAGTATTTCTGGTGGTGTATGTGTGTTTTATATTGTTATTAGGTTCCAATTGTGTTCATGTTTCGTTCGTTGATAATGACAGTAAGAAAGAGTGAGAGAATAAGGATGGTGAAATCATTTAGCAAATACACCAATAAGAAGGAAACGACGCTAACCGTGGATTCCGATGAAGGTACGTCAAGTAAAACTATATATGGATTTGTTAATAGATTTTGTTGTTCATTGTTAATTAGGTAAATTGTTAGTGTAAGTGATATCATATCTTTGTTAACCCTAATAAATCTGATCACATGTTCATGTAGTTTATAACATATGTGTTTGGTTGTTCATATATGTTTGTTGATGGGAGTGACACCAGTGTTTGTTTCTTTCTGTTATATCTTTTTTAACCCTAATAAATTTGTTCCTGTAGTTTATAACATATGTGTTCGGGTATTTGTTCATAGCCTGTGATAACGTTCGTGTTGCTTTGATTATTATTACTTTTTTGTTTCTGTTGTGTTGTTTTTACCCAAATGCTTCTGGTCACGTTTTCCTTTAATTTATAACATATGTGTTCGGGCTGGTCGATCCGATAAGAACAATAGTTGTTAAAATATGTGTTCCCGTAAAAATTTTAACCCTATTTTTTATTATGGTTTATGAACTCAATAATGAGGAATTAGAAAGGTAAATTTAACCCTATTTTTTATTAATCTTTTTTTAAGTATTAGTATCTTTGGCGGTGTATATGTGTGCTATTGTTATTAGGTTCTTATTGTGTTCTTGTTTCCTTCATTGGTAATGATAGTACAAAAGGGTGACAGGATAAGGATGGTGAAATCGTTTAGCAAATACACCAATAAAAAGGAAACGACACTTGATGTAACCGTTGATTTCGATGAAGGTACTCTATTCCCCCTTTTTTTCAATTATTAGCGTTATTGATAAAATCTTGTTTCGTTGTTTTTTGCACATAACATGTTTGATGAAATGCCTCAAAGAATAGACTGACCCTATTTTTACTCTTGTTATGGGTTTTAGTTATAATGTTAATATATATATATATATATATATATATATATATGTTTCTCTGTTATTTGATTAAATGCCACGAGCCCAATATGCTACGTGAATAACAGTTAGAAGAATCACATTGTAAGTATAAATGATATACCAATATGTGATGGTAGCAAACGACATCTTTTTTATTTGGGCGCGTTAGCTATAGATCGAATCGAAAACCGGATTGTGAACGTCAAAAGGTGCTAATTGGAATACATGTGTGCGCAACTCAGTTGAGATGTTCTAATGAACGGTTCAAACGATTTAGGTAACATGTATTGATTTTTACGGGTCAGCTTGTTATGACATGTCCAAAGTATCATAATTTACATTGGAAACTGTGATTTCATACTACATGTTTAAGAAACGTAACTAACTAGCATCAGTGTAAAGTATAAACTATGCAGAATGTTTAGATTGCGATTTGTAACTAATGTTTATATGCTATCGCTAAATGTAAACAATAACAAGTAGATCGTCTTTTAGTTGGCATAACGTTGAGCCGAGCAATAGGTTAAAAATAGTGCAAGGAAATGATAAAGCCGAAGAGAACTAGAAGTTAATTAGTATGACCAATGAAAAGAAAGAAAAAGGAAGAAATTAGAAGAGTTGTGTGGTTGTACTGTTGAGAGCGGCAAGTCGGCAACTGAGAGGAGAATTGGATAAGAGATAGAGTTTAGGAATGTAGGTTTCCCTTTGCACAAACTAAGTGTTTTCCTAATCTCAAAACTTTAACTATGGCCAAGATTACTAATGTGTGTCTTAGGGGACGTGGCTTCCGATCTTGCAGGGGTCTTGATAGGAATAGAGCCTTATAAGTTACAACCAAGTTAAGTTGTATTTAGGCTGTTGCCTCCATTTTTGTCCCGATCTTAGCAAAAGTGGACTGGCTGCTTTGCCCTTATTAACAAAATTTAACTGGTGATTGCAGTTCATTAATAAAAACACATAGTCTTTGTTATTTCCTTTTCCTATATCCGTCTCCCGGTCTTCCCATTTTCTCCATAGAAGCCTGTCTGCTTATTTTTCTATTCAGAACCAAAGCTGTCTTTGACTTATTGCTTTCAACCAATGTTTTGGTGAATATTAGAAGATAAATGCATTTCCACAACGCAAAGCCCTCATTAATTTTGACTTGAAACTCAGTGCTCAGCTAAATGCTTTTGCTTCATGTTAGAGCCATGGGTTTAAAAAAAAAACAAAAATTGAAATCAAAGGACTACTCTTATAAGTATGCATATTCCAATAAACACGGTCAGCTCAAATCATGCTGCATGGTTCATGCATATAACAATATACTAATCAGAAAAATAAAATAGATTTGGAGAAGGCTTGCACAATGAAAGAGTTATGATGAAGGTGAAGTTATGTTCTTTCATAATGCAAACTTTATTAAACTAGTAAAGTCATTTATTTCATTGCTATAGATCGTAGATAGACTGGTGTGAGTTGCGTAGAAAAGCCCTTTAATGAAATTAGAGAGTTCAACTGGTTGGATACAATGGAGGGGAGGAGGGAGGGAGGGTGTTGCTTTAACTTTTAAAAGCATCAATCATTCTGTTATTTTTAATCCGTTCTTGAACATGAATATGTGAAGATGTAGAATTGAAGGAAGAAGAGGGAGAAGTAAAAAGGTTCACCAAGGGCCATATGACTACTTTTTTCTTCTTCCGAAAATGCCATAAAGCAGTAGAAGGTCATCAGGATAGGTCTAGTTAATATTGTTTAAAAATTTAAGGCTTGTAAGCATCTTTTAAAATTTCATAGTCATATTTTCTTCTATCCTAAAGGTCATGGACCACAATTGTGTTTTTCTTTACATTACAAAATTTTTCACAATTTGACTTCTAAAGGTGGTAAGTTAATTTCACCTCAGGGAAGAAATGTACTGTTCATTAATTACATATTAGTTTGTAGGGTTGCAGTATGAAACGATCATCACATTAAGCTACTCCGTATAATAACATGTTATGCTAATACAACATTGTGATGCCATAAACTAACGAGTAAGGACACTTGTGTCTATTTAAAATTAGAAGAGTATAACGTTGAACTCAAAAATTAGAAAAGTTGACTCCTTTTGTTGCACATATAGAATATCAAAGTGATTATATAGCAGAGAGATTACTACAATCTTATTGGTAATACTAATTATAAAGAATGTTTTGCTTTCTTTGGGTAGTTTGTTTTCCTTTCTTTAACATCTATTGAAAGTGATACATTGTTTTTGTTCTTCTTTTTTCGTGCTAGTTTTTTGTGAATAGCTGAAGTTTGTTTCCCCTGGTTGCTTTGAATCTCTTTAATCTTCTCGTAAGTGCATTTCTACTATCTAAAGACCATCAGTTTCAAATCGGCCATGGTATCATTGCTTTTCTGGTACTTGTTTGATACCACCAATCGATTTTTTATACCCACCGATGTTTGTTCTAAGTTGCTTGTCGAAAAACTAGAATTAGAGTAGGTGTAAGTTGTAACACATTTTATGAATTCCAAAAGGCATTCTTCTTTTCTTGAGGCTGCACCATAAATATTATATATGTATACTAAGAAGTAAGAACTGACTGATACAACCAGTAACAGTGTAACACGAGACCTAAAACTAAAGCTTCCACTGCAAATCTTCTAATTAAACTAAAACCACCAAAATACTTACTGCAAAAACATGCCACATCCTTTTCATCCACGTCCCTCTTATGCAATCTTATTGAGTAGAAAATAAGCCACTAGCCTCAACTTTATGTAACTAAAACATTACTCCAAATGACTTGGGGTCACCATATAGCTTTTCTGAACCGACTAATTCACTGCTAGCACATGCATAACATCCCACCTCTTTAAGGCCCAGATGATATTTTTTTTTTGGCACTTGTAGGGTTTCGCTTTCGAATGCCATTGTAGTATTATAGTCCAATATCTCTTTAAATCTTGCGTTAAATATAATTAATTTGTGTAAATGGCCTATGAAGTATGAACATCAATAAACTTTGTTTTGTAAATTCTAATACATGTGAATGAATCCTATAAATTCTTTTATCAACAACGGTTCTCGTCTTTGAAAAGCATGTGATGATGATTCTTGTTGCAGAAGGCTTACTTGTCTCAAAGCATGACAGAGAAAAAGAACACGAAGGATGATGAATACGGAGTCCTGCTATACTATAAATACACAAATATTCCTAATATTGATGACTTATTCAGCTTCTACAATTCCAACTGCAACTCACTCTCCCTGATTGGCCGTGTGCGTCTTGCCCCACATGGTGTCAATGTCACCATTGGGGGGAAATTGTCAGCTTTGGAGGAACACATTGCAGTTATGTCTAAGAATCAGTTATTTGAGGGAACAGATTTTAAGCTAGCAACATGCAGTGAGCCCATAAATGATAAAATAGCTGAGGAATGTGGTTTTACTACTCTTTCCATTCGAATCGTTAAAGAATTAGTTACACTAAGTTCTAACCCTCTTTCGAAGCCACCTGACATCTCAAATTCAGGGAAGCATTTATCAGCAGTTGAGTTCCACTCAGTTCTTAAAAATGCTGGAAAACCCGTGACCGATGCTTCAAAAAAACTTGTTCTACTTGATGCAAGGAATTTATATGAAACAAGAATTGGGAAGTTCCATGCTCCAAATGTCGAGACATTAGATCCAGAAATCCGACAATACAGCGATCTACCTTCTTGGTTAGATACTCATTCCGAACAGTTACGTGGGAATCAGATTTTAATGTATTGCACAGGTGGAATTAGGTGTGAAATGGCATCAGCATATATTAAGTCCAAAGGTCCTGATTTTGAAAATGTTTTTCAATTATATGGGGGCATTCAACGTTATATGGAACAGTTTCCAGAAGGCGGTTATTTCGAAGGAAAAAATTTTGTTTTTGATCATCGGGTTTCGGTTGGGTCTTCCAATGCAAATGTGCTCGGTAATTGCCTTACATGTAGCTTTCCGTTTGATGATTACTCTTCACGGATCAGATGCAGCTACTGTAGAATGCTGGTTTTGGTTTGCAATGAGTGCCAGGATAAAAACTTGTATGTTTGTGAGTTATGTCAGAAATATGGTAAGCTTGTTGAATCCGAACCTCTTTCAATTGAAACAAAGGGTTCAAAAAAACTGAGAATTCTGTGTCTACATGGGTTCCGGCAGAATGCTTCTAGTTTTAAAGGAAGAACGGCATCTTTGGCTAAAAAGTTAAAAAATTTGGTCGAGTTTGTTTATATTGATGCACCCCATCAATTGCAGTTTATTTACCAAAATAAAGAAATCGGTGATCTCTCTTCTAGACGACCAATATCACCTCCATATAAACAATGCAACAGAAAGTTTGCATGGTTTGTTGACCCGGACACTGATGAAAATACAAGCTCTGATTGGGAAGCAGCTCATGTTCCTTTTGATTCTTTACAGTACCAGAAACAAACTGCCGGTTTTGATAAATCTCTTGCATATTTGAAAGAAATAGTGTCTGACAATGGACCATTTGATGGTATTTTAGGGTTTTCTCAAGGTGCAGCAATGGTTGCCTGTGTTGCTGCACAACAAATGAGTCTGAAGGGTGAGGTTGATTTCAGATTTGTGATTTTATGTTCCGGTTTTTCGGTTAATTTACAACAGTACGAGAAGAATCCAATCAAATGCCCTTCACTTCATATATATGGTAGTGATCACGGAAAGGATACACAGATAGCATTTGATGCTAGTAGAAGCCTTGCATCATTATTTGAGGAGGGTTGTTCTGTTATAATCGAACATGATTGTGGTCATATTATTCCTACAAGGTCACCATATCTTGATACCATTAAAGATTTCCTTCAGCGGTTTCTCTAGCTTTGAGGTAACTAGTTTATTTGCAATTTGGTATTACCTTGTTAACTCTGCTTCAGATATGTCATGAAACGAGCCACTGTACTATGTTGTATCGTGTTCGTTTTGTTGATTAAACAATCAAATTGCTTGTGTAGTCCTTGTTCTGCATGGTCTTATGCAACTTGACTCGATTTTAAATCCTCTTTTATTTTTTCTCTATACAAGCCCGTTCATCGTTTCTTGAGTACATGAACTCATTGTCAAATGCATTTACGACACTCTGCAAAAAGTATGGCCTTGCAAACTGGTGTTTGTTACTTGTTCAATAGTGTATGCCATTCTTGTAGTCTATACTGTCTCATAAACTTTGAATAAAATTCGCTTATTTGATTTAGGACTTGCATTTTTAACATATATTCATACTGTAAACATGTAATATTAAGGTTTCAATAACATAAAGTCAATGTGTTTGTATTTTTTATGTAATTTGCATACCAGATGCATTACCAACTTAGGAGTTCCAGTATTATTTTATTTCAAAGGGAACAGTTGAAAAGTATATCGTTGTTACTGCTTGTATTTTAGCAATAATAATAATAATACTACAAGAGTATATCTTAAATTAGTATTAATATTAATTAATAGTTATTCTACAACTATGTTCTTTTCTTTATAGTTGGTGAGTCAAAAGTCTTGGACATTATAATGATAATATATAAATGGTTTTCCACGTTACATGTTTAAGAAGCTGTCTAAATGAAGAGGGGAAGAAAAAAGAGGCTAATTATAAAACGACAAACATGTAACTGTTGTACAAATTAACAAATGCTTTATTTTAATATTTGATTATAGATAATAAATTTGCATGTGCACTACATGTTTAAGATAATTAACATAGACTTGTTTTCCTGTAATACAGAGTACATATGTAATTATGTATATGTAGAGACAAGAGTGTGTATTGTGTATTTGTGTAATATGTGTTTTGCACGAATTGTTCTGATTTGTACAGTGCGAAATTAAAAGGTGCATGATTAGAAGAATAGCAATGGGAAGGCTGAGATTAAGTTAGATCATTAATCATAGTCCAATAGTTAGTAAGGTTACTTTCTACTAAACTTTAAAACCATGGGTTGGAATTTGGAAAATATAGATATTTTATATAATGGTATATATGTATAGATGGATTGTCAACGAGAATTTATGTTTGCTTGAACCATGTGTGAATAATTGGAGTATTCAAAATGATTATCAAGGACGGAGTCAAAATACTACTTGTGAAGATTCTTAGTCAAAGTTATCAAAACTTATGTATATAATCAAGGAATTTACAACAAATTTATATGAATATTACACTAAAGTTTTAGAAATTTAGACAGTAGGCTTAACTGCATCTTCTCAGATATATATATAGCTTCCTTCAAATGCCGTTCAAAATAAAAATATATATAGCTTCCTTCATTAACTAGAGAAGAATAAGCATAAGTGGATCTTAACTTGTTAGAAGGGCTCAACCTCAAGGCACGTATCATGAAAGCTCTATATTATGATTTTTCCTTAGTTTCAACGAAATATGTCTCCAATTATCTAATGTGCCAACAACGTAGACAAATATTCTAACATGAATGAACAAATATAAACAATAATCCTTCCATAGACGTACATATCTTTTAATCAAATTTAAAGCATATGCATTTAAATTAGTTTTTTCTTTTGGAAGGACTAAAATTGCATTAAACTTGCTTTTCGGCAAGACGCCGAAGAATAAAATAAATATAGTTACATGAGAGTAATAGGACATTTTTGTCATAATGGTTGAGTTACGATCTCTACTAGATATCCACAAAAAAAAAAAAAAAAACTGAAACAATGGACTTGAAAATGTCCTTACTAGTCTCCGACTTATCTTTAAACAATCAATGCATTTAAATTAGTTAGTAGTAATGATTGTTCTTTCTTAAAACAGAAGTTATATAACAAAAGTAAAAAGAAGTTTTTGTAATTAAGAAAAACAAATAAAGAAAGGATGTCAATTGAGTGAATAGAAAAAAGACACATCTTACATTATATATCAAGCTTTTCTTATGGTTTGTTGTTGATATAATAGTTGTCTTATGGCCCATTTAAAATTCTTCTTCATAATTATTACATACACAGTAAGGCATCAATTAACACATATGTCTTGTTTTATCTTCTTTTGTAATATAATGGCATGTGGGTATAATGAAAAGGGACATGTGATTATGTAGTTTGTTAGATTAACTGCTTGTAAAAACATAACAATAATGTGGCCTAAGGTATCTAAAATATGTACTCTTAGGATGATGTTGTGTTATCACATGGATGCATTCTTGGGGTCGACTTAGTGGTTATCCACCATCTTGTTATGAATGAAATTTTATTTTTATTTTTTATTTGTTTTAAGTTCAATGGGCTGTTAATAATAATTATACAAATTGAAGTGTTTCTAAAAATAACCAACGACTAGTGCAAACGAATGAACGATCATTATGTCCTATTTGTGGTGGTTGTGTTGAGGCCGTAAATTACATCATGATGTTGTGTTCTATAACTCACAAAATATAGAGTAAATTAATATAGTGACTAAATTTATTTATCAATTTAGTATGATTTCAAAAATATTTATCATTGTGGGTTATTATATTAAATTATTCATTTTAAAATTTTCATGTTCATTTTTAATTCCATCTTCTTCGTAAACATCATCCATATCAGATATTTGTACGCCATCCTCTCCTATCGCAGGTAGTCCTTGTTCTGCATGGTCTCTATAATTTGTAAAGCATTATGAAAGCTATAAATTATAACTTATAAACAACAAATTTTTTAAGAACCTTACAACTTATATATACTTTCTATCGTAAAATATGTTATTTAATTTTGATAATGACAACGCTAACAATACATTATTATTAAAATATATTGTTCATCTCTATATAATTAAGAGATAATAGTTTATATATTTAGTTGGTAATTATGAGAGAATGTCATATATAATTTTTTATGATGTGTAATTTTTCATTAATGTCCTAATTTTAAGCATCCCATGTCATTTAAATTATTTCCAATCATTTATCTTAATCGTATTAATTAATAATAAAAAAATTAAAAGGTACAAAAATAAAACAATACATGATAACAAGTCGACTGAATATGGTGGATATATATAAATAGCTAAAAAGAATTATTGTTATTTTTTTTTTGAACAGTTAGTCGGTATTCGACATCACGGAACACCTCACCGTATAATGGTGAAGTCTTGCACGTATTCTAGACTAAGAGATGTTAACCATAAGCCGTTATAGGTGATTCAGGGAAAAAACCACAGACTTGTCACTCTTAAGAGTCGAACCCAAGACCTGTGGAAAAACCAGAGATGCATCTGCCAGTTAAACTAGGCTTCATTTGCAGATTTGTTTTAAAACATATATATCTCTTAATGAGGTCGATCGGCTATAATATATATAGATATTTATATATTTATAACTAATAAAGGATATGAAATATCTTATGTGACACCTTCTTTTAAATGACAAGTTAGATTTTTGCTTATTTGTCAATATATATTTAACTAGATTTAAACCTGCGCGATGCACAGATAAAATCTGTCCAT
>JANDBE010000028.1:24196083-24206495 GCA_024320915.1 Erigeron philadelphicus
GTGATATCCCATTATTCCGCCTTGTTGGGGTGTTACACATTTCCCTTCATGCACCTCTAAAAAACGCATAAAACTTTGTATGCACTTATAAGCGAATTTAATTTGTCACTGGAGTGTAAGCCCAGTGGTCTGGGGGTTTTCCAAGATGTGGTTTTCTTCGAACCCTGCTACATGCAAATGTATTTAGAGGGGACCTTAGCATGCGACACTAAATCATGGAAACACATGGAAGCTTGGGGGCCTAAAGCCTAATGAACGGATTATGCTAAAATTGTATATATTAATTTTTTATAACTAAGTTGAGAGGGGGCTTGTGAGTTGTGACCACCCTCAATGCACTCTAGATCCGCCGTTGGGCTTAAATGAGCAAGAATACCCCTGACCTTTTCCTTCCACATTTGACCAAACAGCTCATTCCTTTTATGCACTTCTAAAAAACGCATAAATTGTTGTCATTTTTGTATGCACTTATAAGCGCATATAAATTATGTACGCTTAGTATTGCAAACAAACACTCAATTAGATAAGTTACGTACTTAGAGGTACGGAAAAGTATTTTTGCATCCGTAATTAAACTTGCATAACTTATTTTGTTCTTTTCTATGGAATTTCCTAGACAAACATGGCTGGTGTACTAACTATCCCGAATGGAGGAAATTGCCAATGCCTTTCCAGCAGGAAAGAATTCCTTCTTGCCACGGAATTAAATATGCTTCTGGAGTTCTGGTCTAGTTTTCTGCATAGTATTATGTCATAAGAATTGCCTTTTAAATGAGCTAGTATATATTGCCTTCATTTTCCAAAACCATATTTTGTCTTTCTCATGTGGAATTCAACATGCTACTAGATAACTCTTGCTTGTGGGAATACAATTGCTTTGGATGGATGGATGGATGGATGGATGAAGCTTCCTTAGGCTTTCCAACACTAAGAATATGAAACTTTTCTTTCAACTTTCAGGTGCTTTTTACTTATAGTTAGCGACAAAATTACTGCTAGACCATGAACTATCTCAAGACATATAAATTTTAGAAATTACACACTTACACTTTTTTTTTTAACAGTTTTACCGTGATAAGAAATTAAGATGTGATTTGGCCCTCATTTACATTATGTGATTGTTAGGAAAATTTGGACCTGACTCACAAAATACAGGATGCAAGATGGGTGGCCAGGTAAATTCATAGTGGGTCAAAATGAAAGTGTGCGTAAATGGGTCATATTAATTTAGTACATGTTTCATAGTGGGTCAAAATGAACGTGGGCGTAAATGGGTCATCTTAATTTAGTATATACTGACATGCAGTTGGAAACGAGCTAGGCTGGGTTGATCCATGAACACCTTTTATTCATGTCTAATAATATTTATGAATTACTGCTTATAATGATTTATCTAAACAATACAATTAATTATAGTAATAGCATAATACAATCCAAGACTTTGTCAACAATCAAATGGACCTTAGCTGCGCGATTTTAAACATGAGATCCTTTACCATATAGTAATTAAGATCTTTTTTTTGACCCATTTGAATAATATACCAACCCATTCAAAGAGTAAATGGTGCAAAAGTATATATATATAGAGTTGGTGTTGAATTCTTACTCTACTGATTTACTAACACATTTCAATTTAGAAGAAGAATCTTTGAACAACGTGGCGGTATTTTCGTAGTAGAATGAACTTGCATGCATTCAACGAATCACAAATTAATTGAAAAATCAAAAGGTCAAATATGGAAATGAAAAACCCTTGAAATATTTGAAAGTTGATGAAGACAGATAACATGGTCTAACTCATGTCTGATTCTGTTAGTTATACACATGTTCACATTCAAAATTGACAATATATGTATCTATACAATTTATATACAAATGTTATACTTGCACTCTCTTGCAATAATATACCGACATGTATATATAAAGACATCATATCGTGGTTATTTGTACCACTCAACTAACCATCAAATAATCACACAAATACTTTAGAGTATACATTGTTAAATCAAGAAAATATTTGAAAACATTATGGCTACCTTTTCGACTTGCAATCTCATTCGTCATCCAATCTTGATGCAATCTAGAACTAAGTAAAGATTAATTCCTTCTTTTGTAAATATATATGCATACCAAATACTCGAGTCTAGCTGACATTGTGTTTTTTTTCATTGTTTTGCAGTTTGAAAACACCAAATGAGAGTCTAGGTATGATTGCATGATATCATTAACCCATCTTCTATATTAGTAATAACAAGACTTTTTATGATTTCTGACTTATAATTAATTTCAATGTTAATAACGTGTGCAGCCAGTGTTCGTTGTACTAAAGTTGTTCGGAATGTGAACTTGGAGAAGTTGCGTCACAACTATTTGTTTCCCGAGGTTAGTTGATCTAACAGTTAATTTATAGCATTTCAATGTACTTAACATATGGCAGAATATATATTTTTTTTGTATACTAACGTTCTATGTATTGTAATTGTAGATAGAAGCAAGGGAACTTGAACATACAAAAAAGTACCCTGATGCAGACATCATAAGGCTTGGTATTGGTGATACCACACAGCCAATTCCAGATATTATAACTTCAAATATGGCTGAGGTATCATGACTGGTTCTTAACCTATCCCTAAGAACAAGATACTCTTGAAGATAGTTACGCCGTTGAACTAATATTTTAGTAATTTACTTGTACAGTATGCACGAGCTCTTTCAACACGCAAAGGATACAAGGGTTATGGCGCAGAACAAGGGAACAAGGTAAGTCGATTGTCTCAATAGAAGAACATGTTGAGCTATACTAAGAAATCGTTATAACATTTATGTAATTTTTTTAATACTAAACCAAATTAGTATAAATCATTTACGCAATCTCAACTTTTTTTAACTTCTGAATTTTTTATATCCACACTTAGTAAGTAAAATATATATTTACAGGCTTTACGGAAAGCAATTGCAGAATCAATTTACACAGGTTTAGGTATAAAAGATACAGAAGTTTTTGTATCTGATGGATCACAGTGTGACATATCTCGCCTTCAGGTTGGTCTTTTTCTATATTTATCGAAAACTCATTGTTCTAAAATCTTATAAGCCAAAAGATGATCATCTTGACACATTTTTTCTTTCACTTCTGAAACACAGCTGCTTTTGGGATCAAGTGTCTCAGTTGCTGTGCAGGATCCAAATTTCCCGGTATCTTGCTAATTTATCATATATCTTAATATTTATGATCATCATGCATTATAGAGTCATAAGCTAGCTAGAAATTTCCAGGAAATGAATGCATATCTATGCTATTTGATTTATGAGTTTACGACACTATGACTAATCTATATTTTTTAATTCAACAGGCTTATATGGATTCAAGTGTCATAATAGGGCAGGCAGGAGAGTTCCTAGATGAGACACTTAAATACAAAAATATCGTGTACATGACATGTGGACCCCAAAATAACTTCTTCCCTGATTTGTCAACCACATCAAGAACAGACATTATCTTTTTTTGTTCTCCTAATAATCCAACGGGCCATGCAGCCTCTCGTGAACAGTTGACACAACTTGTGGAATTTGCTAGGAAGAATGGATCGATTATTGTTTATGATTCCGCATATGCTGTCCATATAACAGATGAGAGCCCAAGGTCCATCTATGAAATTCCCGGTGCAAGAGAGGTAATTTAACTTTAACTGGGTTGACTTTTAAGTCAAACTTCATGTTTTTTAATTAGAAATTAGTAAGAACTAAGAATGTTGTAACTGAGTCAATACCGTTTCAATAAGATATTCCTTTTAGTTTTTTTGGTCTTAAATCACTGTGGGGATCATTTTGATTTATT
The DNA here is from genome assembly GCA_024320915.1 of Erigeron philadelphicus. Classification (NCBI taxonomy): domain Eukaryota; kingdom Viridiplantae; phylum Streptophyta; class Magnoliopsida; order Asterales; family Asteraceae; genus Erigeron; species Erigeron philadelphicus. The sequence continues at coordinate 24,199,922 of JANDBE010000028.1, forward strand.
TGACCTTAACAAGTTACTACTTAGAGTCAAGCTACCTATTTGACCTCAAAAGTCAAAACTTCAACCATCTTTCTTCTTTATTTTCTTTCATCTTTCTCATCTATCTTTTTCTTATCATCTACAGTGTGCTATTGAAATTTCGTCCTTCTCCAAGATTGCTGGCTTCACGGGTGTTCGTCTAGGCTGGACCGTGGTCCCTGATGAGCTATATTATTCTAATAAGGTTCCTGTTATAAATGACTTTGACCGCATAGTTTGCACTTGCTTTAATGGTGCTTCTAGCATAGCTCAAGCTGGTGGGCTAGCATGTCTCTCCCCAGATGGCTTCAAGGTCTGTTTTTGGTTATTATTAGTATTTGAAAACTAGGTGGGTAACGGCAAAAATGTTATCTCTAATATGGGTTGGGTCGAATAGGTCTAATACGTCAACACATATTTTTCAAAAATATATAGAAGATTGTTTATAGTATATCGAGTTAGAAAGACTCAAAACACTTTTGCCGCGTTTGAGTAATTTGACATGTTTAAGATGGTAAACTAACTTGACTACTTGAACTTAAAATATTTACTTATATGACTCACTCGACATTATATCAACCCAAAATGACCCCTATTTAGGTAAATGTACATGTTGCAATCTTCTATTCTAGGTTTTTTTACAAGACAGTATATTTATGTCATTTTAATTGTTTTTCCGGGACACGTTTCAGGAAGTGATGTCTGTGGTAGATTACTACAAGGAAAATGCAAAAATCTTGGTGGACACATTTACTTCACTAGGTTTTGTCGTATACGGTGGTGTAAACGCACCATATGTATGGGTACATTTTCCAGGCTCAAAATCATGGGAAATGTTCTCTGAGATTTTGGAAAAAACCCATATAATTACTGTTCCAGGAAGTGGCTTTGGACCCGGAGGTGAAGGGTATATAAGGGTGACCGCTTTTGGGCAAAGAGAAGATATATTGGAAGCTTCTGCAAGGCTGAGAAGCGTATTCTTGTAAGGATGACACAGGGTCAGAGATGATCGTGTATTGATTATTGAAGAAGAACAACAGGAGGATACCGTGATTGACTGATTGTGATCGAATACAAAGTGTACCAAATAATTATTCTGTAATAAGTGGACTGTTAGAAGCTGTTAACCAGATCAGCTGTATTCAGAACGCATACTATGTGCAATTATATATGAATAACATGAGTTTATGAGATTCTTATATACTGCATTATACAAATTCTTATGAACTTCAAGTTGCATTTAAACATATTTGAAAAACTTTCTGACATAACTTCGTTAAGTTGTAATCTCATAGTACTAACTAACGAGGTTATCTAACGGAGTTAACGTCGAGTATGTGAGCAAAATGATCTTGAACTTGAACAAGTAGTGTTTGATTATTTTGATGGCCAAGGTTTTACGAGTTACATTTAGCTTGATTCGTTCGAAAATTTCAGTAATTCTTTTGAGTTGAACGAGCTGGTTGAGCTTAACAAGTCATATGGTCCCAACAAGGGTAATTAACTTGTTAGGGCGTCGGCAACCCATGCCACACACCACATCTCATACCACATTCGAAGCAATCCATTTTTATCACCGCATTTTACCTTTTTTTCATACCTTATTTCCTAATTGTGTTGGCATCCCATACCACACTACATACTCCAACAAACAAGCAAATATATACATATGTATAAAAAATATATACGGCACACGGTGAAAATTACCACAAAAACTCATACGACACCCATAATGGTGAGGTCGGTAGCGTTGTTCTCGCGTGGTATGATATCCCTCTTAATCTCTCATCTATTACTATTCATCATTTAATTAATTAAAAACCCATTAAAATCAACTAAAATGCCTATAATAATTATAGCCTTTACCCCCTTGAATACCTACATACCCTCATTCCGTCACCACCGCCATCATTAATCCCCACTTACCTCTCACGTTTCCCGGCACCACCATTGCCTCGTCACATTCTGCGGGCAATCTTTTAGTTGTCTAACATGGAGGAAAAATCTTTTTCTTTTAAGGATTTGTAAATTTTTTAAGTAATTCTAATTACTTTTGGAAAAATTTTAGTTTTTAGAAAAATCGAATTCTAAAGTTTTAGATACAGTCACACGCATATCACATAGATGATTGATATATTACAAAAAATACCCCCTTGATTTTCATGGTAACGGCTAAACCCTTTAATTTTTATCCGGGTACTACTAAACCAACTAGATTGAAGTTTTTGCCTTTGAAAACAAAGTTCAAAAGTTCAATTTAGAAGACTAAAGTGCTTTTCTACTTCTGTTACAGTTTTACTAATACCAACTCTTTTAAAAAAATTTTAGAAAAAAAGGTAAAATCTTTGAAATGGAGAATTTTATTTGGAAAAATAAATAAAAAACTAACGAATTGGTATTTCATTTCAATTTTAGGATCAACGTTTTAAACCGTGTCTGCGACTGAAGTTTCGCAGCTCTAATGACAAAGTCAAGACGTCGATCAAAGAAGCCAGCTATATTTCTCAAACGAAAAGGTAAAAAACCATTACCTACTCCTTTCAATTTCTTCCCCAACTAAATATTATAAACAATATTGTTTTTCTCGGCTGTCAGTAACTTTTTTTTTTACCTCAGTGAAACTTATTAGGCCAAAATGTAAGGAATCACAATCTGGTAGTAATAGTAATATAATCAGCCCAAGGATTAAAAAGTACTGGCTACAAAGGTACACTTTATTTTCTAAATATGATCAAGGTATCAAAATGGATGAAGAAGGTTGGTTTTCCGTCACACCGGAAGAAATCGCCGTCCGCCACGCGCAACGGAGTGTTTCAGGCGGCGTTGTCATTGATTGTTTTGCGGGCATGGGTGGCAATTCCATTCAATTTGCTAAATTGTAAGTATTGATAATAAATAATTTATTTATATATATGTGTGTGTGTTAAAGTCAACAAAATGTAACATACTTTTTTACAATGTTCGTTTTTTATCATGTACTTTATTTTTGTGGAAAAGGTTGAGTTCGAGCATAATAGTTTTTTGAGGTCGAGTTGAGGTAAAGCAAACCGTTTCTATTTGATTAGGTTCACGAGCCGAGCTTAGAAATGTAACATTTAGCTGAGAAGCTCGTTTAGTTATTTCGAGTTGAACGGGCTAGCCAAGCTTAAGGAGTCAAAAGGGACCAATGAGCTTAGTTAAAATAAGTTTTATGAGCTATAAAATGAGATTTTTTGTGATCATAAACAAGTAACTCGAGCTTGTAGATCAGTTCTTGTTTAACTAACATAAATGAGCTTTAACTATCCTAAATCATCTGAGTTCGAGCTCAAACACGATTTTGGAAAGACCTAGAGCAAGATAATTGATAAGTGGGCAAAGCCTGTAATTCCTGATTCTTGACTTGGCTTGAGTTGTTTACACCCCTATGCACACCTATATACGGCAATGACGTTGAACTGTAATGACCATTAATTCCACTTCCGACTTACATGTAATCATAAAGAAATTTAATGTTAATGAATGTGTCCTATTAGATGTTTTTATTACTTGAAAAGCCTTCTATGATATTGTCAAAAAAGGCCCTGTTCGTTCTAGTAAGTAATTGCAATCATCCTGGTTATGCTTTTTATGAGTGACGGATCTATTCCAACATAAAATATCTAGGAATAACTTAAAGCCGGTTTACAATATTTACAATTTTTGGGATTAACATTTCTTTCAATATTGAAAAGCAATCAAAGAATAAAGAGAGTTGAATTTCAGAAGATGAAATGGAAAAAATCCTCCGAAGTCAAGGACCGCTTAGGCGTCGGACTTCGGAACTTTGCCTCTGCACAGTGTGTTCTAGCTTTGCTTGCAATATATCAGCACTTGTGGGTCAAAATAACTTTGAACAACATTGCGAGAAGGCAAACATCTTTTTCTGTATTCAGCATTTTGGGTTCCATAAATATTTTATATACCTAACACCAAAATAATGAGTTTTACGCCTTATGGGTTCCAATGTTAAGGCTTCTTTCACTTGAACGTTTTCCTTTTCGATTAAAGAAAGAATGTTTTTTTATACCATTTATATTTTGTTATTTGTATATATGTACTTTGTAGGGGCTATCATGTTGTTGCTATAGATATTGATCCTCGAAAGATTGAGATGGCAATAAACAATGCAAAAGTCTATGGTGTGGACAAATACATTGATTTCATTGTGGGGGACTTTTTGCAACTAGCACCATCTCTTAAGGTATTATTTTTTCTTCTGTAAAATGTATTGTATTTGTTCTCATTTTGTCACTTAGATTTTGTAATTTTTTCTTGAAACTTTGGAACCAAACAATTGATTGCATTTTCATGATGCCCATACTAATATACTACCTGGGAGTCTGGGATATAGTGTTCCATCATAATTCTTCAGCCTTATTTTATTTTGGTATGTGTATTGGATGGATATATATATATATATACATAGGTACATATATGTGTGTGTGTCTGTGAGTGTGTCTTTATTTGTTGTACTAAGAATCAGCTTCGAGGCAACATAAGTAGCAGTTGTATACTTGTATTTTAATTATACTTAGATATAGCCTTACTTTTTTAACATAATTTCTCTGTGGTAGTATTATGATACTTTAAAATAACCATACTGGGAGGTAGATGTTGCCAAGATGTCCTACCTGGCCGAGAGCACAGACTGCATGTTTTTCTGGCCAGGGAAGGGATTGCCGACCTTGTAACGCTGTAAGGGCGATCCTTGCAGGGTTTGTATTGAATTTAAGTGAACTCTTCCCAGGTTGGACCCAAGGCTTTGATCTCAAGCTGCCATATGTATCCGGCCCATGACAGGGTTAACGTATGTTTGGGCCGAGTGAGCTTCTTGATGCGACTCTGGAAGAGATTGATTCGGGCCAAGAGAGCTCGGGTTGACGTGACTTGGGGTAGAATAAAACTGGGCCGGAATGAGCATTAGGCCAAGAAGTATTGAGATACCTAACTTGGCTGAGATGGCCTTACATTGTCATTCTTGTTTGGTCACTTAGATTCTATACTTCATGAATTTTCGTGAAACTTAAAATTTGATGACATTTTCATAACACCCATATTAGTTTGCTCTTGTTTCACTTTATGCTGTGTGCATATCGTATGTATATAATTATGTCACTTTATCTGCCTTTACAAAGATTACTTTTGACTTTTGAGGCAACATAAGTAGCAGTTGTATACTTGTATCTATATTATATATATAGGCTTACCTTTTTAGATGTGATAATAATATTATTACTTGATTAATGAATTTGTTATATAATTATATGTTACCTGAAACTGCATTGTTTATGATTCTGTGAAGGGTAATGTAGCATTTCTTTCACCACCATGGGGAGGTCCATCATATAAGATGATAGAGAATTTTACTCTCAACTTACTGAAGCCGGTGGACGGGTATGTAAAGTAAATACATGGGAATCAGTCACTACTATAAAATCTCTTTTAAAAACATGTAAACTCCAGAGTAACAAGCATCTTTTAAAATTCATATGTCAAACAATCGTTATGTCATGTGTATAACTATTTTAACCTCAATTATATGCAGATACACATTGTTTCAAGTAGCTCAAACAATAACCCCCAATATTATCATGTTTTTACCCCGGAATGTGGATGTTTGTCAAGTTGAGGAGCTATCTTGGCTGTCTTCTCCTCCTCTAAAATTTGAGGTTATATATACTTGTGAGACTGCAGTTTTAGTTGGTACTTACTTTCACCTTGCCAATTTATTTACAGGAGGCTTAATGATTGCAGATTGAAGAAAATTATCTGCGGGGATTTTTTAAAGGCATAACTGCTTATTTCGGTAAAACTGCAAATAGGGGCGTGAATCAAGAAACAAGTTCACATCGAATCCATGAGGTTTAAGGCTCAATTAGTAATCAAATGTCTGTAGATAGTCATGCAGCGGGCAACAGTCATAATACTCATACCATGACTCCGTGAGTGTTCTCTTTTTAGATGATAACTGTACATTCTGATATTAGGATCAGGGAATCACTAATGTAATGTACTTTTAAATCCTCAACTTGAAAAGGTAATTTTTGTAATGACACTGTCATAGATATTCTATTATTAACTTTTTTTTTTATGACAATTGGGCAAATGTATCATCGACTGACATACCTTTTCTTCCTTGACTTCTTGATAGCTGTTGATATATTCCTGAATCGACATTGGTTATGCAATCCTTTTCCTTTGCTTAAGCTAATTAATTCAAATTGTGTTTACTAGGCTATTAACGGTGATCCATAGTATTCACACCTTAAAAGTCTTAAACTTTTTTTCACATCACCGTATATGCCTCAAATCCAGATAAAAACCTATTCTTCCAAAATTTGTCTGTCCTGACAAGTCAAGACCTCCTTCTGAAGCATGACTTATTGCTAGTATTAAAGTTAAAGTTACAAGTATGCCTATTAAAGTTGCCCCCTTGATTAATGCATTATGATGATGTGGGCATGAAGCTAGCTGATTCAGTTGGACCATTTTTACAGTTAGTTTTGCTGTCATCTAGTTACTAGCTAAAACTCAT
>JANDBE010000028.1:24427419-24442508 GCA_024320915.1 Erigeron philadelphicus
CCTGAAACGGGCCGTCTTAAAGTCTGACGCCCCCACAGCCAAATGCATGGATTTATTGTGTCGGATAAGATATGCAAGATTCTCATAAATATTGTCTTATGTATCCCGTTTAAACTAAAACGCACCGTCTTACGCCCTCCAAGGAATTCGGCGAAACATCTATTGGATAGATTTTCTGTCACGTATTATCCACACATGTTTTCTCCCTACATTTGTCGTTTAGAGAACACGTTTTACCTAAAACGTGACTTACGTCAACCCTCCAACTGAGGTGGCCATGCTAGTGGACGTCCTCCCACAGGTTTTTTACAAGTTTTTTTTAAATTAAACGCAAAAATAATATTTGAAACAATACCGGTATTACCTGAAACGGGCCGTCTTAAAGTCTGACGCCCCCACAGCCAAATGCATGGATTTATTGTGTCGGATAAGATATGCAAAATTCTCATAAATATTGTCTTTTATGTATCCCGTTTAAACTAAAACACAACGTCTTATGTCCTCCAAGGAATTCGGCAAAACATTTATTGGATAGATTTTCTGTCACATATTATCCACACGTGTTTTCTCCCTACATTTGTCATTTAGAGAACACGTTTTACCTAAAACGTGACTTACGTGAACCCTCCAACAGAGGTGGCCATGCTAGTGGACGTCCTCCCACAAGTTGTTTAAAAGTTTTTTTAAAATTAAACGCAAAAATAATATTTGAAACAATACCGGTATTACCTAAAACGGGCCGTCTTAAAGTTTGACGCCCCCACAACCAAATGCATGGATTTATTGTGTCGGATAAGATATGCAAGATTCTCATAAATATTGTCTTTTATGTATCCCGTTTAAACTAAAACGCAACGTCTTATGTCCTCCAAGGTATTCGGCGAAACATCTATTGGATAGATTTTCTGTCACGTATTATCCACACGTGTTTTCTCCCTATATTTGTCGTTTAGAGAACACGTTTTACCTAAAACGTGACTTGCGTGAACCCTCCAACAGAGGTGGCCATGCTAGTGGACGTCCTCCGACAAGTTGTTTAAAAGTTTTTTTAAAATTAAACGCAAAAATAATATTTGAAACAATACCGGTATTACCTGAAACGGGCCATCTTAAAGTTTGACGCCCCCACAGCCAAATGCATGGATTTATTGTGTCGGATAAGATATGCAAGATTCTCATAAATATTGTCTTTTATGTATCTCGTTTAAACTAAAACACAACGTCTTATGTCCTCCAAGGAATTCGGTGAAACATTTATTGGATAGATTTTCTGTCACGTATTATCCACACATGTTTTCTCACTACATTTGTCGTTTAGAGAACACGTTTTACCTAAAACGTGACTTACGAGAACCCTCCAACCGAGGTGGCCATGCTAGTGGACATCCTCCCACAGGTTTTTTACAAGTTTTTTTTAAATTAAACGCAAAAATAATATTTGAAACAATACAAGTATTACCTGGAACGGGACGTTTTAAAGTCTAATATTTGAAACAAAACCGTTCAAACTTATTTTCTTAAACCATTCTCTGAAATAATGTTTTGAAAACAAATTATCTTGTTCTTATTCTTTTCCTTTCTTTGTTTTGCCACGTCCACCATCTCCACCATAAAAAATGGATGCTTCCTTTGTTTTGCCACGTCCACCATCTCCAAAAGTGCCAATTACTTCAATCAAAAATTACTATTCTTTAAATGGCTACCACTACAACCATGATATTCGAAAGCATACCGAGTTCATAAATAATGCTAAAGACCGTTCTATTACTCTTCTGAATGAAATGGAACATATTATATCCGAAATTGAAGATATAAATCATCAAAATGATATTGTCATGAAAAGGTTTTTCTTTTCACTTTTTTTATATTTATCATAACTTTCTTAAATACTATATAAACTTTTCAAAAAAAATTTAATTTTTTATTTTTTACAGCTATTTAGTCCCAATATCCAAAGAGATTGTTGAAGAAAAGGAATATTGGGTTTCAATGTTCATGAAAGTAATGGAAAAAAAAGGAAAGAATTTGAAGTATAATCATGTCATATCTGTTGTCTACAAGGCTTGGAACCTTTTTTTCCATCCTTCAACTATAGGTAATAAAGAAGTACAAGGCACAAGCTTAGAACCACTAAAGTATATCTCAAGGAATTGAAGTCCTGAATTAGCAAGCCTAGCTTGGTCTTCAATGCCACAAGTTAGTACTACTAGCCAGTACAATATCTTACATTATTCGTCATTCATTTGAGCTTAAATCGTGTTGGATGTATTCCCTACAGCATAAAAGGCTCCGAGTAGATCTCAAATCTCGTGGAAGAGGATAGCTGAGGCTCCTGCAAAGACCACATTTCCCATATAGTAAATACGATGCACGTATTAAGGAAACTACCTAATATGAGTTATCGAAATCCTAGACATATTGTAATTTAGGGATTTATTGATCTTTTCCTTGTTCATCAAGTTGTTTATTGGCAATATAGCTAGCCTTAATTCTATGATAATAATATAACAATTCATATCACAATATGGTAATCATTACCTTGTGTATTTTTGCCTTAATACTGAATTAAACACGTACCCTTAGTCATTGGGGCAACGTGTACAAAGTGTCTGACATTATCTTAATTGACCATTAAAAAAGGAAAGGAATTTATGCACTTTTTATATACACAATTAATGGATACGGTTCCAGATATTTTTAAGTGGGTGTAGCTTGGACAGTCGGGCTTATTATAAGTCTGCAGAATATATGAAATGGTCTAAAGCTTTATAAGTTCCTTTTCTAAAAAATATTGAAATTTGTAACTTGTAAGGGTTCAAATAAGAAAAGGACTAATGATCAACTCTTGAATGACCAACCGAATGGGCCTAAAGCCCAAAATATGTATTGTTCCTTTTAGAATGAAGCCCAACGGAGACCTTTGCGTCTCAAGTCTTACATTACCTTACATATTACTGAACCGTGAATGTGTGACAACTGACAAGAGGATAGATATATACCTGTGATTTTGAAGTTTCAAATGGCATAAGTCGACCCACGACTTGTTGAGCTTGATGGACCTTTTTGCGCATAGATGTAAGTAAGCTTCCATAAGTCAGGTTGCGGTTGGCTTCGATAGCTTGGATGAAGCTAAAAGTCAATGCACCAATAGCATTTCCAGTAAAAGCCTGCACAAGCATTATGTATAGCAATTATTACATATATATTACAGTATGAATTATGGTTAGTATATCTTGAATTCAATCTTATCCTGTCTGAACAACTACAATCTCTATAACATCCACTGTTAAGCCAAAATCCTCTAGTTAAGAACCGGCCTTTACCAAACACAAAAACAAAAAAAGTATGTTTTGTAACACTACTTGGAAATTGGAAACTCATCACCATGACTCATGGAACCTTAAAAACCTGCGTTCACCAAACATAATATGGGGGCATCCAAGACGTCATTTAGATAGTGCGTCCCCTGCTTGGAACAGTCAGACACTCAACTATAGGAAAAACATGAGATTTTTTACCGATGTATCTGCTGAATTCTGGTAATCTGCACAGGCACTAATACCAACTGCTTTTCCGCCACGAGTCTCTTTGTTTTTTATCTGGTGTTCTGCTTCCCATCTATAGAGTCCATCCCTGCTTGCAAACGAATGTAGTTATGTTTCTTATTCTGGAATTTCCAGCAATTAAGCACTGAAAACTTATGTAAACAATATTATCACTACCCAAAACAGATAAAAAACTTTTAGCAGATCGAACACATGTTTTACAACAATGATATGACTAATGCATCAATCATTAGATTGTTTTTAATCAGAAAATAAGTAATTTAAAGAAAGTAAAATGAGTTCTATCATTTGCTTTTTCGAGGAAGAGATCGAGCATAAGATATATGATACTGACTGATTAATCCGGCAAAGGAAAGGTAGATCTAGGACAGTTCCACTGAAGCAAGTGTCGATGACGCTGTGAAGTGTTACTCCATGAGGTAGTGGTGCTACAATGGTTGCATTGATTTCATCGTCTAGTATCATTCCAGCTACCTTGTAGTCAACAGGGCACAATGCTTCATCGTATCCATCACTCTCATCCCCATCTTCATCAGGTACTTGACAACCATGCCCTGAATAGTAGAACATCAATGAGTCTCCATACCGGCAACCTTGGATGAGCCATCGTAATGCCATTTGTATGTTACGTTTTGTTGGAATCCTGGACCAGTCTGATTCTTCTTCTGCAAGTTTAGTTACACTAGTAAAAACCACAATTTATTATATAACCAGGGAGATCAGGCTAAAAAAAAAAAATAAGTAAAACCCAGTGCCGTCTTCCACGGGTTTTGGGTCCCAATACCATCTATGATGATTCATGAGGAAGGTTGAGATGTAGACAGTCTTAACCCTACCAAAGGTAGGGAGGCCACTTCCAGGTTCTACCTAAGATAGAAAAGGACCTCTGGCCTTATAAGGAGTGAGGACGGAACCCTTCTGACGCCAAATTAAAAGGCAAGGGTGTTAACCACTACTTGATCCAACCTTTCTGGTTTATGCTAATTTTCATAGAACTTTGTTCTAAGAAACTTGATTAACTAAATGCAGATGAAAAGTACCTGTAAGGATGAGAATGGAAGCATTTGGAAATCCCAACTTTTCCACGAGTAGGCGTTGCATACTTCTGACATTATGGATACTGGCTTCAAGTTTCTTTCTGTGGCCATTGTAGGTCACACCACATAGAACTGCCTTCTTCCTCCCAATGATTCCGCTTGGTTGTCTTTGCAGCTCCTTATGATACTGATTTGCTGCTGCATCGACAAATTGTCCAACACGAAAGAGAACACGGTCCCTGAGCTTGTGTTTGAAAAGGCCAACGGTATGACACACGGGGCATATTTCATTTTGTGACCCAGGCAACTTGACCATGGTTCTTCCACATGTTCTGCATTGTTGTGTTGTGGTTGCCATAATTTTTTATTTTTTCTAGTTTAGGGTTCGTTAGCAGGTTAAATGTGGTCCTGATTCTTGCAAGTCCTATTCAGCAGTTTCTTCAATTTTATAGTCCAAGTAGCCATATACCACGTACACGAAACGCATCTTCTTGTCATACAATGGAATTCGAATGGCTTTATTCGGTCATTGTGTGGAGTAACTATACGTAAGAATCAGGTTCACATATCAAATAACACCTTTAGAAGATATGGATTAATTAAGTTTTGTGTTAACACAAAAGTTAGGTGAGACCCCAAACTTTTCTGACACATCATACCATTTTTTCATAGAAAGGAAAGTCAGAAGAATATATATGAAAATTCCCATGAGAAGTTTGATAAAATGAGAAGAATAAGAAGTTTTTTAACGCATGATCTATGAAACTATTGGAGATAAGGCATTTTTAGTCATAAGCAGGGGATCTTTGATGTTCCTTTTCCAATTCCTAGTGGCTTATGTTCATTAGTATCGTACCATGAATTCCTGTCTTTTATTCTGGTATATCATCTAGGTGAGTGTTGTGCCAGTAGTTTTCCACAACTTTATGAGAATCCAATACTCTAAACCTTTCAAATTCAATCCTCCATTTTCGACCACAGAAACCAACAGTTTCGACCTTTGACTCATTGCTTAATTGTTAACCCAAAGAGATATATGCGATTCTATTGCAAGGGTTGTTGAGGAATGGAGAAAAAATGATACTATACTTGTACTATAACTGGGTATCCAATGTAAAAAATAAATGAAGAATCAATTGGATGAAAGATTTAATCAGAGAACCCCATAGGAATATATTGTGTATTACACTGATGATCAATATTGTTGTTATCATATTTTACAAAATACAAGCCAAACAACCCTGCCTATCTATGCAAGCTTGGGCTAGTATGCATTAAACTCAAAATATTAGTGTATCTAATATGTCTTCAAGTTTGAAGCGAAATGAAATCAAAAGCTCAAACTGAAACGTAAAATACACAATTTAGATAAGAGAAATAAAAAGCAATTGTAGTGCACCCTAATTAGAATTTGAATTCTCTCATACTCAGGAGCATAACTTTTACTAGTTGGACTATCAAGCTTGAGCTCAAGTCGAACTGTTTTGCACCAATAGTCAAAAGATTCGTGATTTGAAATCTATATCACAACGATAGGTAAGCCCCAAGGTGTTGAGGTATATATTTTTTACTTTAATTTGAAAGGTGTGAAATACTCGAGAATGTATAGAGGTTTAGCATACATGGTCTTAACCGAGTCCGCGCTAAAGTGAGCCCTTTACAAGCAAATCCCTATTTAAACCCTCTAGGAAGAAAATCCTGCCATGCCAAGGCTCGAACTTGAGACGTTGGAGGGTAAAACTTCCCTGACTCACCACAAACCAGTGGTCAATCCATCTAAGTAGGTTGCTTTGCTAAGGTGTTCATATAATCTTCATTTTAAGGTTTATAAGATTTTGCACAATGATTTTGTGGTACTTGTAAGTCATTTTAAAAACTGAACCCTATTGGATGTATCTTGTATATATGTAGTTTCGCTCATGCATCCAAGCCAACAACTTTCTCAAACTTTTTTCAAAAAAGTTATTTGATGTAATGGCTCAAAATCTTTACTAAATGCTACCTAGCAAAGGCATTTCATATAATCACGCTCTATATGCATATATAGTGATATTCGTTTATATGAGATATCATGGAAAGCAAATATAAACAAAATATACCCATAATTCTTTATTTTCTTTAAAAGGCAAAAAGATTTATTGATAAAACTGAAGGTACTCCACAGAGTTTCATGTTACCCTGATACATAAGAAATTTCAAATTCCTTTCCACTAAATTTCCTACAATTCCTTAAACCACACAGCCCCTTAGAGTTTCTAGAGCAAGTCTATTTCATATCACCAAACATTATAGTGACGTTTATGCTACTAGCTAGTTTTCTCCACTGACATTTTTCATTTATTTGGAGTTAACACAGCTTGATACATTCTCTAAAATGTGACAGGTTCCGAGTAAAGCTCAAATCTCGTGGAACATGATAGCTGAGGCTCCTATAAATAGCAAATTTGTCGATGTTAGCACTTATTTAATTAACAGTTATATATACATATGATTATCGATCTTCATGATAATTCAGCATTGCCTTGCAAATTTTACCACTTGTGAGTAATTACTTGGCTTTTATAAACAACATGCATGAAAATCAGTTATCTTCGCACGTACATGTGTGTGCATTTCCATATATTGAATCTCTTCTATCGGTCTCGAGGGTGCAAGTTATAGATGAGTAGTATCATGTACTAGTGCTTTAGGTAACTAGAGAATAAAAAAGCTTTTTAACCGTCTAGAGTAATTTAATGCAATGCACAAGCAGCATCTTACACATCATGCCAATTAATTACTACTTGATATCATTAACATCTTCTTGTATTACAGATATCTAAAAAGTGCGAACATATGATTCTCAGCGTGTCCATATACTTGCCCAAAACTGTCTGTGACTTAACCTGGGCACCATGAATGAGAAATGAAGTGACTTAACCTGGGCCCGTGAATGAGAAATGAAGTGACTTAACCTGGGCCCGTGAATGAGAAATGAAATACCTGACTCTTAGAAGATGCAAAAGGAGCAAGTCGGCCGACTACTTGTTGAGCTTGAAAGACTTTTTTGCGCATGGAGCTAAGTAACCTCCCATATGTCGGCTTGCTTTCTGTTTCCATTGCTTGGATAAAGCTAAAAGTCAATGCACCTATAGCATTTCCTGTGAAAGCCTGCATTAGCATTGAAGCATTATATTTAGTGCAATTAGTAATTTGTCTTAAATTTAAGTTCATACTTATGATTTGCTAAGTATTTACACATATTTTTTGGTAAAACTAATAAGATACAAGCAAATACTTACTGATGTGTCTGCTGAATTTTGGTCGTCGGCACAAGCACTAACACATATTGCTCTTCCACCATTAGTCCCCTTATTTGTAAGTTGATGTTCTTCCCACATATAGAATCCATCCCTGCTTGGAAGCTCAAGGTCATGATTTGAACAACTCAAAGCTCTTCTCTTCAAGATTAAAGCCCAACCCATACTAAACTTAGACTATGATGTAATTAGTGACGACGTTTGACTATAGATTTAATGTAGATTAGATTAAACTCTTCAAATAAATTATGCTAATTACTAAAAATAACCTATTTGGACGTATGATACTCACTGGTTAATCTTGCAGAGGAATGGTAGATCTAGAAGTGTTCCACTGAAGCAAGTGTCAATGACACTATGAAGTGTTACTCCATGAGGTAGTGGTGCCACAATGGTGGCATTGATATCATCATCCAATATTTTTCCGGCCTCTCTATAGTCAACAGGGCACAGTGCTTCGTCATACCCATCGATCTCATCTCCATTCACATCACGCACTTGGGTACCATGCCCTGCATAGTAGAACATTAATGAGTCGCCAGATTGGCAACCTTGGACGAGCCAATGCAATGCCTCTTCTATGTTACGTTTTGTTGGAATCCTCGAGCGGTCTGTTTCCTCTTCTGCAGAAAAATTTACACGGGTCATAACAATATATCAAGATATGTGTCCCTTCTTAAACGCAATGAAATTTTGGGTTTTTAAAACTAACTAATGTTAATAAGTATACTATCTTCATGTTAATAACTTATCTCACAGAAACAAATTTAACTCCAAGGTTATATATTCAAGAGAGCAAAAATAATTACGTTACCTGTAAGAATGCGGATGGAAGCATTTGGAAAGCCAAGTTTGTTCACTAATAATTGATGCATGCTTTTAACATTATAAACACTTGCTTCGAGTTTCTTATTGTGGTTTTTGTAGGTCACACCACATAAAACTGCTCTTTTCTTCCCATGAACCGAAGAAGATTGTTGGTAGAATTTAGTGTTTGGCAAACCAGAAGCCAGTTGCGGTCGTAGATAATTTTTGGATCTGTCAGCATATGCAGTCAGGGGAGTAAGAACCTGATTTGATGGTGATGGTATCTGAGTTCGTCCTTGAAAATCATCCTGATTTAATACCTCATTGACATATTGTCCTACTCGGGTAAAAAGGGGCCTTTTTATCCTATTGTTGAAGACGCTGGCTGTCCGACAAACAGGACACATTTCATATTGAGACCGAGGTATCTTAACCATGGCTCTTCCACATGTCCTACAGCGTTGTGCAGTAGTAGCCATCTATAGACTGTTCTAATTTAGGATTGATGGGTATGCTTGTATGTCTTATTGGTTATTTCTTCACTTTTTATAGTCCAAACAGCCAGATTCTTCTATTAAATAACATATCATTTTGAATTATAATGGAATGGCTTTATAAGGTATATATACTACACCAGGTAAATGGAAGAACCAGGTTCCCATTTGAATCTCCTGTAAGAAGACATCGATCATGATTGATTGAGTTATATATCATATATGGCTAAGTGCTAGGCCTAAGAATATTGACCCTGACTTGAACTGTTTTTGGATATATGCTACGCAGGTGACAAAAAGTAGGGAACTTTCAGGATGGAGAACACATACTATTCATCTTTTCTAAAGAAAGAGATGTGCAGGTTCGTATTATAGCTGGCATTCATTTATGATTTATGGGGTTAAACCGTTCCGGCATTGGGTGAAAAAATAACTACGAGTAGCTTTTTCAAGAAAAAATTGTGACGGTTCAAAAGTGATGCATTGTGTTTAGAAGGTAAAATAAAGGGAGGTTTTCCCTCTTCGGATTACCTGAGGATGACAGTCATTTTTACTCAGATATAGAAATGAAAAAGGGGTAAAAACCAGGCAGTTCCAACCATTTCCAGTGACCAAGTATACAAAGCATATTAGAATGTTATAACTAAACCGAGTAATATGTCTAATTTGAAAACATAGATTCTTATAATAAGCAGTTAATAGGTTTTTAATCATATACTCTATCAAAAAAATAACCTAAGACCAAATGTTTGGGAGTTAGCATGGTGTGACCCTAGAAAAACTGTTCTTTTTAACCAATTATCCAACCCGTCTAACTCGTCCAGTTTGCCAACCTATATTGGTGTTGTGATCACCTCAAATCCTGAAATTTATATTTCAAACAATGTTGTACAGATTTGGCTGAGAATATATGGGCCTGAGAATTTCCAATCAGCACATCCCATTATCCCAATGCCAAGACATGCCCTTCCATCGTTTCTTAAGAAAGACAACAATATTCATGGGATAAACTCATATATTAAGATCTTAAACATACCCCTTGATTTGATTACTTGAGTTCTCTTTGATATGGATATATCATATTTGGTTTAATCCCTCGGATAGTAGGCTAATGGTGGGAAACATGTAGTATAAAAGAAATGGACAACTAATCAACCTTTTCCCAACTGATGAGTAAAATAATTTTTCTCAACCAAAAATGATCATTAATTCATGGAGTATTTAATTGCTCTCAACTAAAAAGGATTATGGATACAAGTATAGTAATTTTGGGGGTAACTGAATCAAATTGTAATCAGTTAAGAGGTAAATAATACAGTATCAATCACATCAGCATCATTTAAAGTGTTGTGTTATGGTGATTGATTAAATCTCTAAAAACAATGTGCCTAGGTAAATACCCATTTATTTACAAAGATGTGGGTCTTAGACCTAAGAGTAAGGTTCATTTAAGAATCTTATGGTCCTCCCAATATGAATATGTCGTAAACTATACAAGTTCACAGTAACAACTTAATCTATAGCAAAATAACTTCAACCCAAAGGGCCTTTTGGCCTAGTAGTATTCACCAATTGGCCTATTGTCTATTTTTTTAAAAGATTCCAACAGATACTACAACAAATATGACATTGGCCAAATATCAACAAATAGTCAATGCTTGATACATTGGCTAGTTCATATAATAGTTAGTCATATCAAAGCGCCTTATGAATTCATTACGAGGATGTATCTTGTTGAAAGCAAGATAGGAGATAAGAAGACCAAAGAAAGAACATGTAAAGGCAAACATAGCGATTATCAGTCTCCTTTTTGATAGAAACTGAGAAGACAAATTAGATACTAGAATTAGCTTTTTTGAATTATAAGTTCCAACCTTGAGAACTACACGGTGAAGCAGATCCTCAATTCAGGTTTTCAGGTTACACGGGAAGAGCACGTCTTTTTGAGTAATGATTCAGACCTAAGACGTCTTGTAAAAATTCCAAGATCTTAACCACTAAGCTAGGCCCCTTGGAAGTGGTTCAAAACTTAAAATTCTCATTTGAATAAATCCACTTGGACTTGGCTCTACTAATTTATTTGAGAAAAGTTCCAAAACTTAACAGGCAAGCATGAAATGAGGGTATGGTCATAAAGTTAAACTATAAAATGGCCAAATGGGTCTTATGAACTACAGGGGAAAGCTATATACAAATTACTCGCCTAGTATACTATCTCCAAAAAACAAGGCGAAAAAAAAAAAAAAAAGTGAAGGCAAATCTACACACTTTAAAGCATACATTTTTTTTCCCTGTAACAGAAAAGATTACCTCAAACTAGCTAGAAACTATTTGGCAACTCTTTTCATAGACAATAAACACTTTCCGCTTGCATTTTGGACACATAAAGCCGACTGCTTCGGCCATCGTTTCACAGCCGACTCTATCTTCTTCCGATATCATCCTTCCCAAGCATATTTTTTCTTTATTCGACATCAAGTGTAGCTCTTGTTTCATCTTTAACATCACAACGAAATCCACTGCTCTTTGTGACTACAAAATATTCTTCATTATAATCTGATGCAAATTTCTTAGGCTCTAATTTCAGAGCCTCTTCTGAAAAGTTACTCTTTTGCAATTGCTTAGTTATTTTTTCAATTCCTAATTTCTGTTATCTTGCAAAAGAATTTCAAAGCTTGGTGGAGTGTAGCGCTTCTTGCAAGATTTTTTTGCCTCCATTAGGTCCAAATCCCCAAACATCATCCTTTAACAACAATCAATTTGTTAACAAAGCCGAGTTCCATCAAATTCCAAAAACAACATATACTACTACTTTTTTTTTTAAGGTGAGTAAACCCTGCCATCAGATTTTGAACCTGTGTATACCCAATTCAAGTCTTCTTTTTCCTATGCATTTCCCAGCCTTGAACCCAAGACCTTGCATTTCCCAGCCTTGAACCCAAGACCTCCTGCTTATAAGGCATGTGCACTTGAGCTAACAGGAAGTACAACATATACTACTACTAAAAATTAAAATAATAAATCTAGAAACTCACTTTTCTTTACGTGTAGATATGGATTCCACGAATGCCACTCTCGTTTTATTCTCTCTATAGAATTGTACATACCCTGAGCGATGACTACATTATAACCACGGGGGCTTAGGCAGAAAGGCCCATAATTTTACATCAAATTAGTTATGTATATATAAAATTATTTTTGGGTTTTTCTAAACGTTGCCCTGAAACAATGGTTTAAAATTCTATATATGGATATCACTTCTAATTTAATTAACAAATTCTTAATATATGGATTATATTTACATCTTTTTTTTTAGAACATTCAGTCGGTATGCGACAATTACGGAAACCCCACCGTATAATGGTAAAGTCTTGCACATACCTTAGACAACAAGAGGTTGACCATGGGCCGTTACAAGTATTCGGAGGAAAAAACCCCAAGACTTGTCATCCCTAGGGATCGAACTCAAGATATTGGATAAAACCTGAGATGCCTCTGATCAGTTGGACTAGTCCTCATTGGCTATTTACACCTTTTATTTGTAACATATAGTAACATTTAATTCAGCATCAATTTACCCATTTAGTTGCCATTTGCCATTTTAAGTTTTTCTTTAGTAATTTCAACAAGTTTCTTCACAGACTTGCAACCGTTTAAGGAAACATGATCCAAAGTACTGTTTTCACTTTCACTCTTAGTTCCACTAGAGACCTTAATGTCAGTGTCATTCTTAGTATCTGTCTCTATGTGATACTCTTTAATTTCATGCAAATGTGTATATAGACCTTTGACTAAAGGTTGAACAGACATATCATCCTTCCCAAATATTTCTTCAAACCAATATCCATCATTTCTGAAGGCGGTAGCCTTTAGTTTGATTGACTGAGCCACCGTCGTTATAGGCTCATATATCACGGGACTTTTTGTACATCGCACTTATAGGCTCATATATCACAACCACCACACAAATCAAGCCACCATGTCTAACGACTGTGGGTCAGTCAATCAAACCAAAGGCTGCCGCCTTCAGACATGGTAACCATTGGTTTGAAGAAATATTTGGGAAAGATGATATGTCTGTTCAACCATCAGTCAAGGGTCTGTATACACATTTGCATGAGATTAAAGAGTATCACATAGAGACTGGTATTGAAAATGACACTGACATTGAGATCTCTAGTGGAACTAATAGCGAAAGTGAAAGCAGTACTTTGGATCATGTTTCCTTAAGCGGTTGCAAGTCTCTGAAGAAACTTGTTGAAATTACTAAAGAAAAACTTAGAACGGCAAATGAACTCTTGGACTCACTATCAGGATCAGGTTCAGGCTCAGACTATATTGCAACTGCAATTTATGGGGCTTTACTTTATGGAGTCAAGGAAGGGTTTGCAAATGCCCTTCTTAAGAACAAGAGCGTTTTAGCTGTTATTATGGCTGAAAGGAAGGATTCACAACAGATCCTTTTACGTGCTTTGGAGGACTTCTGTGTCATTATAAACCCAGATGCATCAAAGGAAGTGTCATTTGTTTTGGAAGCATTGCGTGATTGTGGCATTCTGGACAACGAAAATGTTTTGAAGTGGTATGAGGATGGAATGGATAGTGAGAAAAAGAGGTCCTTCACGTGGGAGAAAGCCAAAGTGACGGTAAAATTATTAAAGACCGCTGAATATGAAAATGAAAATGGTGGTTGTGATATATGGGCCTATAGACCAAGGTCTATAATCATTGATTCAACATTAATAAAAGTAATAATAAATTGAAAAATAAACACAAAAGTAATAATCACAACATAACAATAATAAGAAAGCACTAGTAAGTGAATCACTAGGTGGAGACGAATACTTATAGACACAAATGTTCCCCGAACTTTACTTGAGTTTTATTTATCTTAGTGCACCAATGGCAGAACTATGTAATGGCCAAGCCACAATAACTATAAAACTCTATACTTTTATACTAATTTTATGTATTTATTAAGTTTATACTTAATTGGCATCCTCACAAAATATACATATACATTAAAAATCTCATGCTCTTAATTAAGCTTGTTAGTATTATAAAAACTGTTTGGCAACCCCAGATTAAAATTCTTGACTCCGTCATTCAAACACACATTGACACATACAAGAAGAAAATTAAACCTAGAATTGAAAACGTTTTATATGAATTGCTTTAAAAAATTGAAGAAGGTAAGACACTGGGATTTTTGTAGGATTTGAACAAAGGGACTCAACATATTTTTTGTGGAATGCCGTATCAAGATTATTATGGCGTTAATTACATACAACTAATTACCCATTCCCAAAATAAGCATGAAATACCCCTTTTTTCTTAAATTTTTTGTTTTTTCTAAAATCAAATCCTCAAAAGTCAAAACCAAATCATCATTTCTTTAAAATCTAACTTTGTTTTTCTTAATGATAAATTGGGCTCTAAAACATGTCTCTTCGTATGCCCAAATCTAATTATATATAGAACTATAGAAGAAACTCATTTTGAAAAAACATCTATGTTTATTTGTTTACTCACAACAAAATTTAAACCCAATACCTTAAAGTCTCAAATTGAAATTGTCAAGTAACTTGTTTTAATTCAAATTCAACAAACAAACCATCGATTATCATCTGCTACAAACAAATCACTTCCATGCTTACTAACAGATGATGACTTATTATAATAATACTAAGCTAGTAAAAAAACTATTAAACATTAAATTTGTTTACCAATATATAAACAGAGAAACTATGGTCGTCAGGTAGGTAACATGACCCAAATAATAACCAATATTTTATAATTAACTAGTAAAACCATTATAGAAAAAATAATCATATTCGATTGCAACAACGGAATTGAATAGATGTATTCCAATCTAGACCCACTGCT
>JANDBE010000028.1:24452533-24462660 GCA_024320915.1 Erigeron philadelphicus
AGTAACTGTGAGATGGATCAATGTTATTAACTAAAAGAAAATAATGATGCGAGTGCAAAATTTGAGCGGCATTAATATGGTTTGCAAGAGGTATCACTATGCTAGGAATTGACAGGGTGTGATCTGACTCCGATAATCTTACCGTACCTGACTAGTTAAATATAGTTACTAGATCAATGAAGGGCTATGCAGTACATGCCCGGAGAAACTGAGGTGCAATGTATGCGTGTAATAACAAATGTTATGGGGATTTGATTAAATTTGTTCTATCAATGTGGCATTGACACACACATGTTTCTTGTAACAGTTGAAGCTAGACATTGAAAATCCAAGTCAGCCAGTTATGCATAAAGTATTAGGGATTTGTTTATTATGTTCAATAATCAATAGGACATCAGGTGTTGCTGGATGCATATTCAGTTATTCTTATATGAGATGAACTATCATATGAGCTACCTGTACGTATATCTTAACTGATCTTTTAATGATTCATCTCACATACATGGCTGGGAAACTCGGAACTCCGGCTCCCCTCCGTGGCAAATTCTTTAGGAGTAATTGGCTACTCGGGGAGTAACTGGGGAGTCCCGGATCGGTATTTTTGTACATAAGAGTAAAAATTTCTGAATTTATATATAAGTATGTAATATAAAATTAGAAATAGACTAGAAACTTTAACTTAAACACAATTTTAATATGCCAAAGGGGTTGGTGACCCATTGGTAAGGTACTTGTAACTTGGGGTTTCCCACTAGGCTTCAAATCTTGGGAGAGGGTATTTTTGAGAATTTTTGTGAAGTCCTAGGTTTCATCCTAGCATTCGAGTTAGTTTAGGAGTAAGAGTAGGTTCATTTGCCGTTCAAAGAAAAAAACATAATCCTAGACGAAAACAAAGTAAGATATTTCATACAAACTTAAAACATATTAGTCCATAGAAAGTATAAGAAATATCAGTTCAAACATAGACACATAGTCCAAAATAACTTTGGTCTCTTTTTCTTTAACTTCTTGAATTGATCGACCAACCCTAAAAGGGTTTCACTGGGATTTTTTTAAATATTAAAAGTTTGACCCAATTCTACCCGATTGACCCGAGTTACCCGATTTCTTCGAGTTCGACGTGCCTTTGACCTTTTGACTGAAATTTTAGTCCGATTAATAGGTAAAGAGCCTCGGCTGGGCGCCTAGTTGCGATTCCTCGGCCGAGTTATGCGAATTTTACTACAGTGCTCACATATGACTACCACTTTCTGTACATGGCACCTGATATCCGTGCCTCTTAAGTTCCGAGTACAAATAGAGAGATTGTTGATATTTGTAGACATGGATTACAGAGAATTGCTTTCAAGTTCACAGATAATGAGGAACTTCAGTTACTGAAATCGTTGGGAGTAATTCCACTATACTAGTGTTTGCAATTTAGTATCTCTGTGAAGCTCTTTTCCAAATGACAGTATTACATGTTTGTATCTCTGTGAAGCTCTTTTTTCAATGACAATTTTTCATGTTCTCTCAACCTATGTTTTACTTGTTACTTTGTTAGTGTATTACTGTTATACCTTGTATATACAGTTCATCCTTCGATGAAATAAAATTTTGTACTTCATCAGCAGTTCTCAAACAAAGACAATAGGATTTGCATCATCTTGCTCAAGCATCTTCTCGCAAAGTTCCTTGCATTCACTATACCATATGAGGCCAAGTGGTAATTCTCTTCACCGCAGAGGTAGTCGCCTCATTGTTCGAGCTGAATCTGTAAGTTAGTGCTTGAGTTATTTCATTAATAGTTTCAAACTTATGATATTTCACTTTCGTTTGTGGAAAAATGTTCGTTTTAGAATTTAGATTGTATTATAATATTCTAAGAGTTTTTGCTATGTCGTACTTTGTACACAGGATTTCTATTCGATACTTGGTGTTTCAAAGAATGCCAGCAAAGCGGACATTAAGAGTGGTTAGTGAATTTCATACGTCCAACATAATAGAGCTTCTTTAGGGCATCATCTGTTCTGAAATTTATTATGTGTTCTTGTATGGATTATTTATATTTACATCCATGCAGTGCATTTAGATACGTAGTTGTATATCATATGTAAGGTTGATCACATAGAGTACTTCCAATTAAAACAAATAGTTACTTTCACTTTATTTTGCAAACAGAGTTCATATTATAATATCAGTGTGGACAAAATACATATGCACTTGATAGAATACGTAAGTCTAAATTTTAGGTGTTCCTTGACGAGTATTCTTAAAACGTTGTATGTTTGTTTGCAGACTCACAAAAGTTTGTTTTCAGCTAAGTTTGTTTTCTAATGTTATCTACTTACCTCTAGCAGTTATAGCCGATTGACACTTTTCGGAGTATGAGAATAAAGTTTAAATTTAAATATACTTGATTGGCGCATTTTGTGTTAAATAATTTTCAGTTTTAGGGCAGGTGTATATACAATTAAAGCAAATTAGCAATCATAACTGCCGAACCTTGCAGTGCCTGATTACTTTCTGTTTGTTCCATTCTAAAAAATGGAGAAATTTCAGTTGTATTATATTGGATTATGTCAAGATCTTAGACACTTTCCTCTTATACAAGAGATCACATTCCAATTTGTCTTTGTCATTACACAATTTTTTATTGTATTTATTCTTGTACATTTTGTGTGTTGTGCTCTACTCTTGCTTGCTGAATACTTACATCCCCAAAGAAGTACTTTTAATTGTACAAAGAAATCCAGATCTCACACTTTAGGTTTTTTTTTTCTTTGGTTTTGTGTTTTGGAACTTTTTAGATAATTACATCATCTTGTACACTAAATTTAACTTGTGTCGTTCCATGTTCAGCTTATAGGAAACTTGCACGGAGTTATCATCCCGATGTGAACAAGTAAGTTTATATCTCCAACTAATGTCCATATTTTATATTGGTAGAGACTCGAGAGTAGATATTTATTTATCTGCATGTGAATTTAATTTGAAATAAAATAAAGTAATCTGTAGTAAGGTCCTAGGTTCGGACACTCAAAGAAAAAGGACACCATACTTCATTATGGTCTTAGTCCCCTCGTCTCTGCACTATTGCATGTGCTCTAAGACCATGTCACTGAACATTGCTTGTTTGACTTACTTGCCTCATTCGATGTGTTTCCCTACTACTAATTCTTTTGATTTAAAGTATGTGATCTGTTAAATTTACCGGAAATAACCAATCAATAAGTAAATGGCTCAAAAATGTGGTGCCAAATCTTATGCATACGTAATGTCATCCGTGGCTTTATATTTTGAGCTTGACATAGCCATGATACGAGAATTATTGTATCTATGTTAGTCATAGTTGTCAAGGGCGCGGAGCGCAGTCAATGCACAAAGGTATTAAATGTGGCCTAGGCGAGATGCGCAAAAAAAGCACGGGACTGAGAAAAAAAAGCGCACTTTAAGTAAAACAAAACAAATGCCATTCAAATTGAACTTCACCATTCACAAAGCAATATTCAATTCAACCATAAGCTTAAAAACAAAGTGTTTGTAGATTGAAAACACAAATACTTAAACCAAATAGTTCAAAACATAACATAGTGTTCGTAAATTGAAAACATAAATACTTAAAGCAAATAGTTAAAAACATAAGAATGTAAACTAATCGGAATCATCTTGGATACTGTCAACATCAATTGGGGTATTATCTTCTTCCATGAAATCCTCATCAACTAAATTTCCCAATGCCAAAGGTCTTGAAGTTGACATTTGAGAAGACCTGGTTCTTATATAGGGCTCTCCTGCCCCACTTGCCTCTCCAACCATTGTCCATGTTAAATCCTCACCATCATCAACGTTATCTTCCTCCATTATTCCTGTCAGCCACTCATTGCTATCATCAATATCATCTAGTGATATTGGATCAAAGTCAACATTTTTTTCACGACGATTCTGAAGCATTTTGTTGTACTTAACATAGACCAGTTCTTGTAACTTTATATGCTCAAGCCTGTTTCTTTTCTTGGAATGTATCTGTTCAAAATTATTTAAGTTTTATATAGTAAACAAAGTTCATAATTTATCACTAAAATTGAAAATTTGAAGGTTTAAATACTTACATGCTTAAAGGTGCTCCAGTTCCTTTCACATCCTGATGCACATAACACCTTAATTGCAAATTGCTGAAGATTTGGTGTACCTTTCCCATATAGCTTCCACCACTCGGCTAGTACAAATCATGAAGTTAGAAGTTTAGAACAATATCATATTAACATAAAGAAAAGCACAAATAAGTTGCCTTACCGGGAGGTACATTCCTGTGTGCCCTGATTGCAAGTTCTAATCGGAAAAACCCTTCTTGGTTGACCGACTGAATCATTTCTTTCATGATCAAATCTTGCTTGTCTTTATTCGGGACCAGCCTGTTGATGCACTCATGTAAACCTTCTGATACTTCTTTGTCATTTTCAATGTTTGGATTGTAACAATAGAACTCCGGGTTTAAGTAATAACCAATGGTGCAGCTGAGAGTTCCACTGGTTGTCTATTATATCAGACACGATTTTGTACTCATCATTCTCGTGGCCCAAAGCCCTTCCAATTGCATCCTTAGCCCTGTCCATTGCTTCATATATATAACCCATTGCGGGTTTATTCTCACCATCAACCAGGCGAAGAACTTTGACCAGAGGACTCATCACTTTGATAGTAAAAGTGATATTGGACCAAAAGGTAGGGGTGAAAACAATGTCATTTGCTCGTTTCCCCTTACGATCTTTTAACATTGTTAGTATTGACAAGGGGTTTGAAATAATGTATGTTACTAGGGAAAAATCAGTAGAAAAATCTTATTATCATAGTAGAGTGTAGGAAGAATTTTGATGATGACATGTGTCTAATGCTCATTTTTACACCTGGATGCACCTATAGTTTTTGGTGCATCAAGATGTTAAAAAGGTTTATCAGACACGTGACACTTCCAAGATCCTTCCTATACTTTCTACCATATGGAGATATATAACCTAAACATCACCGCATCTTACAAAAGAAAAGATAGTATATTAGCCCAATGTGGGAAAGCATGTATCTAGGCTATATTTGTTCTGCGATCCAGTTCTTCCAAAAGGTCATTTTTTCAGTACTTCAACATATTTTACCTGTTTGTTACATACAAAGCAGTTCTATATCTAACTGTTGATGTCCTGGATTCTATTCATAAAGAGGGAAGCAAAAAATTTATTCTCATGTAGTTTTATCATGTCTTTGCAGGGAACCAGGAGCCGAACAAAAATTTAAGGACATTAGTAATGCTTACGAGGTAAAATATTGCTCAATTTATGAGGTTGCATGTCAATTTACATATAAATCGTTTGATAAATTTTTTTGTTGCAGGTTCTATCAGACGATGAGAAACGATCCATATATGACCGCTATGGGGAGGCTGGGCTTAAAGGTGCTGGCATGGGTGGCACGGGGGTGAGTTTTATCTACTGAAACACCTGTCAAAACAAACTTATTCGTTAGTTTTCAGCTTTTAAAGTTACCACTTGCAATGTCAAATTGGTCTGTGTAGGATTTCAGCAACCCATTTGATATCTTCGAGTCATTATTTGATATGGGTGGCATGGGTGGTATGGGAGGTCGAGGCTCACGTAACATGGCTACAGAAGGTGAAGACCAGGGTTACAATCTGGTTTTAAATTTTAAAGAAGCCGTGTTTGGTGTTGAAAAAGAGATCGAAATAACCAAACTTGACAGCTGTGGAACTTGCAAGGGTTCGGGCGCCAAGCCTGGGACCAGTGCGTCAAAATGCACAGCATGTGGCGGTCAAGGTCAAGTAATCTCATCAGCTAGAACCCCATTAGGCGTTTTCCAGCAAGTATCGACATGCTCTTCTTGTGGTGGAAGCGGAGAAATTTCCACTCCTTGCAATACATGTAATGGGGATGGAAGGGTAAGAAAGTCAAAGCGAATTAGCCTTAAAGTCCCTGCTGGGGTAGACTCGGGTAGTCGTTTAAGGGTGCGATCAGAGGGTAATGCTGGAAGAAAAGGCGGTCCTCCTGGTGATCTTTTTGTAATGATCGATGTCCTTCCAGATCCTGTATTAAAACGGGATGACACAAACATTCTTTATACTTGCAAGGTGTCATATCTTGACGCTATACTGGGGACCACAGTGAAGGTGCCAACTGTTGACGGGACAGTTGATTTGAAGATCCCGAGTGGGACCCAGCCAGGGACGACACTAGTAATGGCTAAGAAGGGGGTACCAATTTTGAACAAGAGCAATCGGAGGGGTGATCAGCTGGTAAGAGTACAAGTTGAGATACCAAAACGTGTAAGCGGTGAAGAGAAAAAGCTAATTGAAGAACTGTCCAATCTTAAGAAGGGTAAAGTACCTACTGGTAGTAGATAATATTTTTACTTTACAGGGGAAATTTTACGTGTTTCATCATGGGTTCGAGCGATGTCTCTTTCTCATTGGCTGGTGCCAGATTTACAATTATTTTGAGGGAAGGGGACTATGTATCTTGAATCCATATATATGTTACATAGTTAGTGGGAAAATAGACAGTTTTAGCAGAATTATTGGTGTTGAAAATTCCTATCTTGATTTTAAGTGATACATTCAGGAAATGCAGGTTAATGCGGTCAATTTTGATATCATTTTATGCTATTGACAAGCCTGTGCTTCATCCATCAAATATATGTAGTTTTTGGCCTTACAGGTGACATGGGTACCCTCTTACTCCAAAGCAAAATATTTATATTTATAACTTCAATTGGATACCGTTATGCCATGTCCTTTTTGGTTACTTCAAGTTTGTCAAATTTGGCATTGGCATTTGTTTGTTTCGCATTTTGTTTTCTTGTTTGGCTTGTGAATGTGTTACCGTAACACCACAAAAAGACCAAAATGGAGAAAAAGAGCAGACCTCTGCGAGCCTAGTTCCCTCACCAATTTGCAATCTGTACAAATGAATAGAACGTAAATTGTTCCTCGTACTCTCTTAGTGTCTTTTTGCACCAAGTATGCATCTCAAGTGATGCACTAAAACATGTGATTTCATGACCCTTGAATTGAGTTGGATATAAAGGTCAATATCACCGTTATTCAGATTTAAGTGGGTAGGTTTGGATCATTCAAGTTTCTTCACATCAATATACTTATGTTGTTTGGATAATAGTATAATACATTTCAATTTTCATTAGAAACAGATTGGAGGGTTCAAGGTTAATTAGGTTACACATAGTCCTCACATGGATCCATTGACTTAATCAGACAGACATATTACCACTGATCATGTTTGTTATTGCGGGCCAAACATGACAATGTTTAACTCAACCGGTCCTGGTTTTTTCGGGCCATAGGTCATTCTCGTTAGATTATGATGTGTACCAAATCAACCGGCAAAACAATATCCCCGAACAAAATTTTAAGTATCGAAAAAACATAAATTGTGCTGTTTAAAAATGGTTTTATCCCGAATTTTTTATGCTACTCAACAAAATACATGCCATGCCAGGAAAACACGAGCTTATTAACTTAATTGTTTAGTGTTTACATATGGATATGGAAGTTTCATTATGTAAACTTTCCTGTGTGTCCAACATTGTTTCGTTCCCACAAACAAGAAAGTAGGTTGCTTTTGTTAAATATTTAATACAATCATAATCTACACGTCTTTTTAACCTTTTTATCATCGATTAAATTATTTATTAAAAAAATAATCATGGACTAGAATTATTTCTTTAATGATTAAAAATGTTGCATGTCCACTTCATAAATCTTGCATGTATCATTGTAATACTTCTTTAATCATTTTCCACATAGATTCAGATAGATATTTTTAATTTTTTAACTATAAAATGTAATATCAATAGAACTTTTTTTCTATTTTTTTTCTTCCTTTTCTGTTCTTGAACGGCTTTATAAAAGTTACTTAAAAGATGTTCTTTTTCACAAGTGGTCCAAAAGAAAAACCACAATAACACTCGATTTTGAAGAGTCAAACCCATAATCTGATATTCAGATGGATATTTTTAATTTTTAATAACTATAAAATATATATCGGTAGATTTTCTTTTTTCTTTTATGTACTTGAACGGCTTTAAGAAAATTAGTTAAAAGATGTAATTTTTCACAAGTGATCCAAACAGAAAAAACAACAGAAACACACGACTTTGAAGAGTCGAACCATAATTTGGGATAAAGTCAAAGATGACTCCAACCAGTCCATCAATGTTATTTGAATAAATTCAAGTTTGAAAATGTTTATATAAGAACATGAGATAAGAAGATTTGTATATATTATATGAAACCAAACTTTGTTTAATGTATTGGAAAGGTCGTAACCAATTCCCATATTAATATTTTTATTATATAATCATTCTGTAAGATCGTATATGGGTAATAAAACTAAATAGTAGCAAGAATTTGATGCAAGTGTCTAATCCTACCATTTAAAACTATAATCTTTTCCTCTGGTTACAACCCAATTAAAAAAAAAAAGCAAAACAATATCATCGAACAAAAGGCTTGGAAGCAAGCCAAGTTGCGATTCGTCTATATGACCTAAAAGGTGTCGTTGAAAAACTTAATTATCAATCCTTAAACTTTAAACTTTGACTTTTTAAGTCCTTTAGAATTTCATATTATCTTTCCTATTATGAATTCATTAATGTGACTATTCACATTCTGTAACTCCCAATATATTTATATTCATCATTTTGTATGTATTAATTGTATTCTAGAATGTTCTATTGAAGCCTATAAATACAAGGCTATATTGTAACCCTAATAATCCCTCATCAATAGAATTACCCCTTCTCCTCTCTCAATTATTCTTGTCTTCTATATTCATATTATAATAAATAGTTAATATTAAACCATATTTAGGATTAAACATATAGATTATTATTTTCTAATATTAAACATATATATAAATTATTTCTTGATTAAATATTGTACATAACAAAAACCAACTTGTTTCCAATTTATATATAAAAAACCCACCTTAACATATACATAAGAAATACAGTGCAACCAAATCTTTCACATCTATTTTTGTTTAGTATGTTAGACATATATGAAAAACAGACCATATGTTATAACCATTTACCTACCTTTTTTCACATTCTCACGTAATAAAATACGGGATATTTAAGTAATTAGAAAACCAACAGCTAGGAGCTTTTCATTAGTTAGGAGCTTTTTCTCAAAAGATTAAAGCTTGAAGCTTTTAAAAGCTCCAAAAAGCTTCCTACTAGTTGTTATGCCTGGAATTTCAAGTATCTATATCTTGAAAGCCCAAGATCTTGACGACTCAGGATCTTGACACAGCGGAATATTCGGAATGTTTACTAACGTAACGTTACGATTATTATTATTTCCACATAAGTTAAGTATGCAGGTTCAAGGATATTTAATATCACACATGAGAAAATACCTCTAACGGTACAAAAGCAAATATGCACAAGAAGAAACTCTTCAACACGCTAAGAAGACTTAGTCCACCAAGATAATCGGACTTCAAGTTGAATTCAGCATGAGGAGAAATACATCAACGGTCACTTGACCAAGCAAGATCTTCAGCAACGTTCGAGTACTGAAGATATGGAAGATCCCTACATTAGCGGATAGTTAGTTAATCTTAAGCATTATAATAGAAGGAGGTTGATCGATCCTAGGCAATCAATATTCACTGCCCACTTGTATTAACACACTACATTCTCTATTCTTATCGCTATTCTCATCGCTGCTCTCACACTCAGATTTATCGATCAACGGAATTTCACCATTGTAATCATTTTAACATCCATCAATAAAAGAACAAAGGCAGGGACGATTGTTTCCTCCCGGGGTTTTTATGTCGGCGATCCTTTAAGGATTAAGGGCTTTTCCTCGTCAACAAATATCGGTGTTCTTGCTCCTTACTCTTTATTTTACGCATTATTTACTTGTTCTTTGCATTTATCTTGCATATCTTAACATAATGTGCATTATATTCTATGTTCTATTCATAGTTTGCGAATATCTTCACCTTGTTTATTGTTTAGTCGATTTCATAAAAGTCTTTTTCATAAACGCATCTTTGAAAATCGACATATTTTACAAGCACACAACCTCACGAAAGAAAGTTTGGTTACATAAA
>JANDBE010000028.1:24516339-24528362 GCA_024320915.1 Erigeron philadelphicus
TACCTTCGGGGAATCGCCAACAAACAACCAAAGACACCCACAATCTCCATCTCGTTCGACTGGCATAAATCCGTACACGTTACGTGATACCTTCGGGGAATCGCCAACGAATGACCACCAAACACCCATCACCCTCTTTCTTAACCTAATCGCAGCTTGGTGCACAAACAATATGGTTTTGGCTTTTGGTCATAAGGTAATTGGAGAATCCTTGGACAGCAACATTGTATAATGCCATAACTACTAGGACAAGGTTGTAGTTGAGCAATATGAAACACAAGTTAAATAATTCATAATGGTTTTTCCATTTGTACTCTTCTGAATTCTCCTCTAACAGTTAAAAAAATACCTTCTTCACCTGATCAATTTCTTTAATTGAACCTTAAAGAATTTTTCATGTCGCCTTTGAAGTTTTAAGTAGTCGCATTGGCAACTTTCACGATCATTGAGAGTGAGGGCATTTTGATCATTTTTTATAGCTCATGTAATTAACCCTTTTGGGGCATCGATTAACTTATCTTCTTCAGGTTCTTTATAGCCGTTCTCAACAGTGTCTCGAGCATTATGGGAGCCGAGTAACTTTAGAGTTTTGTTTCTTAAGATTATGAGTGCGGTGCCACCAACATACATGAGTTTAAGTAGATAGTTTGGGAAATTCAGTTGGCGATGATGATGAACGAATCCAAACATCAATATTGTTGAAGATCGGAATCATCAATCAAGACACGAAATTATTATGAAGTGGTATGAATATTAGAAGTGAATATAGAGTTTATTTACAGACAATAATCATCAAATAGATGATTACTTACAGAAAATATATATCGATTTGATATATAATATGAGAGTGAATCACAAGCAGGAAAGGAACACAAATCGCCCAAGTATAGATACATATGATATATTGTGATATATTGTGTTAACCCTAATATTATGATAAGGGTTGTATTTATAGTGTAATAATTTTACACTTATAACCCTCAAGTCTTCTTTTCTTCACTTGTATCCTCAACTTCCAGACTTCAGACTTTTATCCTCTTCTCTTCATCACTTGTACATCTTTAACCCTGCATAATCTCAACATAAAGAATAAGTACAAAATTAAGATAAACCATGAGCTTAATTAGAACAGATGATGTGAACCATCATGATTACTTATGGGTGAAAGACTTGAACGTAGATGTTATTTCGATGGGTTATGCAAAAGTGGGTAGTGGAGGCAAGAAACGGTCTAATATTCCCTTCAAGGCTTCAACCTAGGTACCTTGATTTATGAGAGCTTGTATAGCTGTCACCCATACCGGTTCGATGAACCAACTTATACAGAATTTGTTTAAAACGATGGATATGATCTTGGTATAATAATTAAGGGTTACCATATATTTGGAAAATTTTCTAACTGAAGGGTCAAGGGTCAATAACAAAACATAAAGGTTGCATAAAGGTTGCATGGTTGTCATGCATAAGAAAGTATACAAATCAAATAATACTAGTATTTCCCGAGCATTGTCCCGGGAGAAAAACAAAACTTTCGCGACAAAATTTAAATTACGTTAAGTCGAAAAACAAAAGCTGTGTGACAAAAGTTAAGAAAACAAAAGTTGTGGTCAAAAGTAAAGAAAACGAAACTTTGATGGCAAAATTAAAACCCAAAAGTTATGTGGTAAAAGCAAAAAACAAAAAGAAATTTTCAGAGCGAGACTTAAAAAAAAAAAGTTATGTGGAAAACTTACAAAATTTAAGAAAGTTTCCATGACAAAATGTTTATAAGTAAAAGTCATGTGGTAAAAATAAGAAAGAAATAAACTTTTGATGGGTAAAATTTAAAAACCAAAAGTTATATGACAAAAAAACTAAATAAAGCAAAACTTTAATGACAAAAGTTAAAAAACTTAAAATTGAAAACAAACTTCGTTAAATACCTTTTTGTAACCACTGTTAGTTATTAACAATCGTTAAGACCGCTTAGGTGTGCAGTTGCTAATTGTTCCTAATGCATTAGGGGGAGTACTTTTAAATACAGTACTCCCACTCACACACCGACCTTAAAATTTAATAGTTATATATAAGAGGGGAAGGAGTATTACCCACATAGTTAAACTTACCCAAATCATTCTTCAGTTGAAACCCTTTAACTCACAATTACCGAATTTTATCAAATTCTTACCCAAATCATATGCATTACATACCCAATTCGTTAAATTTACTCGACGGCAATGTAGCCAATCAGATTCAACGAACCCTTGGGTGGTGAATGGTGAACATTTAACTTAAAAAAAAGTAAGCATTCAAAAGGTGAAAATACACGTGGGGCATGAAAATTTTGCTATGAATATTATACTTATTACTGGGTACTTTATTAGTCCAAGAGAATTCAAATGTGGCAAAGAATCAAGAACAAAGGTTGCGTCGGTGGAATTTTTGTATGAATTCAGGAAGTATTTAATTAGTCTCGTTGTCAAATAATATTATTCGACAAATATTTGTGACCACCTCAATAAAAATTCAATTGGTTACGACACTAGGTCACCAACTTCAGTTTTGGTTCGTCCCACCTAAGCGTCACGACCACAATGTTATGTCACCTCCAAAAGGCAAGAAAACCAGAATCATTCTAATGTTTTTTGATTACCGATCGACTCAAGTGGTTTCCGTCTAAAAGAAAAACTCGAAGACGAGATTTTTTTTCCCGAGGCATGAAGAATGATGTGGTAGCATTTAGACTCACCCCATACCCGATTCAGTACCCGACCCGCATGCAATAATCTAGAATGATGCAGAAATTCTAGATTTAAACTTACATTATTTTCACTCTTTACTTTCATATGTAACTAGATTTTAGACCCGTCTTCAACATTGGATATAGGATTTATGACATGAGTTACAAATATAAGTTGGGTCATTTATGTCAATGTATTATGTTACAGAAAAACATTAGGATGATGTATTTTTTCCTTAATAGTGAAATAATTTAGATGTGTACCTCTCGATATTTCGTTTTTTATCATATAATTGATTAGGACTTCATATAATGATGAACCATTTTTTGGGATCCTTCTGTTACATCTGCTATATGATAATTATATTTATTTTTTTGTTTTTTGGTTTCTGTCTCCCATAAAGATTTCTTAAATTGTTGTTGATATTGTTAATAAGTTTGTGTAAGTGTGGATGTTTAATTTTAAGTTGGACAAATTTCAAAAAAAAATTGAATTATAATATAGCAGAAGATTGTTTGGTAGTAGTTTTTTAAGGAGTTGATAAATGTAAGCTTATAATATTATAAACTTAAATAATCTAAAGTTTTCTTATTAAAATATATTTCACATGTATAATCAATTAAAGATTCTTAATATTAATATAAGTATAAACTTTTTCCCTTAAAATAATAATACAAATTTTATATTTTAATATTAATTAAATCATAATTGTATATATGTTATTAGTTGTATACTTACATCTACATAAAAATACACAAATTGCTTTAAAAATAGTCAACTACAAAAATTTACTCCTATGGGCTTGTATTTATGTTCAATCTATTTTTTAGTTCTTTTTATTATTGTAATTTGATAAAAAAAAATATTTGATATAAACTAAAATTAAAAATTAGAAGAAAGAAAGAAAAAAGAAAAGGAAAATGTAACATTATCATAATCAATTGACATAGACTTTTATAACATTTTGAATATCAGATTAGTTATTAAAGATATAAATTTATATGTAAAAAAAGTAAGTAAAACCAAATTTAAAAACATATACTTCTAAAACATTAAATACATATATTGTATTTCATTTTCTAAAATATTTTTTTATAAACAATATTTTATGTATTGATTACTTTAATTAATTAAATGATGAAAAATTAAAAGAAAATTTTCTTGAGTTATGACTAAAAACTGTAATAAATATAAAGTATTTAGGTCTAAAAAGTGTAAGTTATTGATGAAAAACAAAAGGTATAAATTAATGAGATTTTTCTACAAATATTAACATTAATACTAATATGATAATATATTTGGATAATGATTATTAGAAGTTTTTAATTTATTTTTAACTAAATGATGACATAAGTGATATTCAATTTGATGAAATCGAGTGATATAATTGATAAGCATTTTTTTTATTATTATTTCCCCTACCATTTGGCCACATTTTAGTGTCTAAATGATTTTATAAACGTAAACATTTGGTACTTAACGAATTAAATGTTAATGCAGGCTCATGGAAGATGCGAACAAGGGTAAATAACATCTATCAACTCAACATGAAGGTCAATGAAAGCTACAAGACACAAGAAGGCAAAACGAGAGTCAAACAAAAAGTATCTGGAGTGGCGGGAGCAACCAACACCGCTGACACCTAAAGAGTAGCTCCCAGCGCCACTGGGCAACCCACGACCAGAACCGACTTTGTTCCTTATAAATAGAAGAATAAACCCTCAAACCCTAAGGAGGGCAGATTTTCAGCCACCAGCCACCACTCTTCAACCCTAGGTCGAAAGTTGCAGCAATCTAAAAGGATTTGAAGCTACAAACACCTTTTGATCTTCATGTTCAACCTAGATTTTTATCTTCTTTACTACTTTTGTTGGTAAACAATGTTTGTTATCTTTTCTTACTTTGTGATTCTTTTAATAATGTCTGACTAGTAGGTTGAATGCTTGTTTGGATTGATGTGATCATGTAGACTTTATTTATCTTATTTTATTTTGGATCTATTGGATTGTGAATTCTGTTTGTCGTAGATCCATGATTAATGAGTTCTTCATATTGTTATTGGTTCTATATCTTGATATATTAGATTTAATCTGATTATTGGTCTATAATGATTCACTATGACTAATACACCTAGGCTGAAAAACACTAATCGGTCTATAATTAGCTGTAAAAAGTGATTCAGTTCTAGCGGACGGATCCATAACCATAATAATTAGAATAAATTGAACATGAAGCTTAACAATATCAGGCGTGATCTAATGACATGAAAAAGTGCACTATGACTACCAGAGAGAATTATTACATAGTCATAGCTTAAGAGTTGGGTATAGTTAAAGATGAATTAATAACACAAACTTAGATAATAATGCTTAGACAGTGAATCTAGTAAGAATCTGTTTAAAGAGTAGTGTGAGTCTAGTGACAACATCTCTAAATGGGTGAAGTGAATCTAGGGAGAATCTAAACCGTAAATAAGTTTTCCAACAGAGTAGCAATAGATAGGATAATAATTGTCATATTACATGTGATCAAAGATGTCAAACCAGTATTTGTTTTAAATTATTGTTTCTGCTTTTCAATTCTTAGTTTCTAGACTAAAAGAGGCTTCTCGCTAGACCAAGCGGTTACAACCTTCTATTTACTTTTATTGTTTTTATAGTTTCAATAAGAATACTCACAATCGCTAGAATTACACATATTATTATACTAGGTAGTGCAAGCGTCTATGCGAACGATGTTATACTTATCGCTTACTATAATACACTTGATCGGTCTCTCGCTCGTGAGTGTGTTATTAGTTTGAGGTAATTAGTTGTACAACTCTTTCTATAAATTTAAAACTTGTGTTTTATTTCCTTTTAAAAATCATTCTTCTGTTTCTTAATTAAAACACATATCAATAATTGGTTTATTAGCTATTATTTCAACTATCTTATATTATATATTAGTTTAGGGTGTATTTTTTGTACAACTTTTTATGAATTTTAAATACCTTTTTTGTTCAAAAGAAAAACACATAACCTTTCACTACAAGAAAAAAGCCGGTTAGCGACATTTTTAGCGACATTTTTAGCGACATATTTGAAGCTAGCGACACACATAGCGATGTCAAGTGTGATGTCTCTAGGAAAAAGTCGCAGATTTTTGCGTCATCAAAATGTAAGACATTAAAGTTAGCTACAACATTTACATGTGTCGCTAACTTTTTTTGGCGACATGACTACAAAGACGGTAACCTTGTCGCTAATTTAAAACATGTCGCTATACATGTTGCTATTCGTGACGCTAATTTTAGCTAAATGTTCAATGCTCCATATCATTTGTGTCGTTATATATGCCAAAACTCAAAAGTGACCTTTTTTAGCTACATAGCTGATAATTATACAAATCAAGAAACTGAAACTCGAATTAAATATATTATACATTATATTGACTAGCTAGTTATTCCATATAACATTCAACACTGTTATTAGAAAACTAAAACATCAAAAAGGATTTAAATTTAAACCAAAGGTCTATAGCTTAGGTTGAATCGCATCTTGTCACAAAAATTATCTAGTTCCATAAACACCACCTCCAGCAGTGTCAGACCAGCCACTACTTGTTTAGCACTTGAAGTCATAGCTCTACACTTTAAAATCTATTGCGTGCACGCTGCAGCCACATGATCGGATAGTAATTTTAATAATTTAACTTGCAACGACATCAACAATTGGGTGTTATAATTGTCCCTATAACGGATTTTCTCATTCGATAATACTTTTTCTGTTAAAGATCAAAGCAGGCTGCTACCTGTTGTTGTGTCACCTAGCCCACTCTCTTACAATCCTGGAATTGACAAGATAAAAGTACAAGTATGATGCCATGTGAGTTAGAGGTGGAAAATGAGCTCTTTAGATAACTGGTCAAACAGGAATTCTTTGGTCTGGATCGAAACATGTTAGGTTTGCTTTGCTTTACATGACATATCTACCTATCCATAGTTTTATGTTTATAATCGGCAAGTTGGGCTGGGATCACATGCAACACTTAAATAAATGGGGCATTAACAACCTAAGTCAAGATCAATTTTTATGTGACCAAGAGAGCATAAGACTTCCCCGTTCCAACTATAGCTTTTATTGGGTAGTTTATCAATTATCATTCTAAAACTGCAAAACTAAAACAAATGGGCAACAACTTGTTGGTCGAACCAGAACCATCCAATGCTGACTCACATACTAATCAGTCATTTATAAGAAACCATATTTTAACTGTTACGCAACACAACCACAATCCAGCGATTTTGTGACCTGAAGTATCATATATAGAGCGTACCTCCTCAGCATGCAACATCCAGTACCAATTGCAATGTTCTCAATTTGGGAGGGAAAATCTGCATATAATAAGAATGACACCAGAATCATAATAGTTACTACAAACTAGAGAAGCTAAGAATAAGGGTTCAACTTTATGGACAACAAAGTTACAAAAACGAAGGTTTGCAGGTTATATTGTATAGAATGGTGAACTTGACTATAATAGTAGCATGACACAAGGCTCCGTGTTTTATAAACGTGTACGTACCCCATGGGGATGCCAAAAGGTCAAAACCTTGTAAAATGTTTTCATAAGTAACCAGAAGTAATCGAAGCTCTGTATCTCGATACGACAACTCAACCTGTGATCAGTCAAGTATAGAAGATGAAATATATATATATATATATATATATAAACATACGTGCGCGCAAACACACACACAAAATTTGCACCTTAGACAATTTGTACGTTGCCCAGAACCTGTGGAACTAGATATCATGCGAAAAATGTAGCTGTCGTTCAAAACTAAAAGAAATTTCACGAAAAATGAGCTTTATCAGGAAATAAGATTTACCTTTTATCGCATCAAGTTTTTAGTGTCTTGCACAATGCTATGTGACTAACCCTCTACAAAGATGATATAGATAATATTACTTTAGGTAATTAAAGCAAAGTGACGAAAGATGCAAAAGTCATAATATAAACTCACCAACAGCTACTTTTGTAAGGCCATGAAGATTTCAATCAAGGTCAAGATCACAACTGTCAAAGATCAGAAATAAACTAGTAGTTATTCTAACCAAGGGCTGCATAAATATAAGAGATGTTTGATGGTTAATAACAGATATCAACATAAGTATATCTCACCATTAGGAGATAGAAAAAAGATATATATAATAAGAGATGAAATCTGTTTAGTACGACCTGTCTCTCGGTCAGTCTTCATCAGCTTATCAGCAATCTCCTTCCTCACACCAACTAAAAAAGAAATTAAAGATATATTAACATCTGATTAACTTCCAAGTTGCAACGTATATTTAGTGAAGTAGCAATAACTTAAGCACGATGATTGAGAAACAAAAGCTTAATTGTGTCACACATACCAAATTCAATGAATATCTCTCTTGGTAGGTGAGCAAACTCTGCATATTCTTTTCCTTTCTCAATCCTATGAAACTGCAGAACAAGAGGATGCCGAGTAAAAATTCATGCATCTAGACGTACTCACTAGTCACTACTATGGTTAATTATATTTTTATGTGAACGCTGAAAATGATAGGCATTATAAATGAATCAAACAAGATAGAAAAAACCTGATCATAATTAACTTAGTGTAAGCGACCTAAAGATCAAAAAATGGACAAGAATCCGTAAAAACTTACTTTTAGATTATGCTTTAGGAACTGACTCAAACTGAAATATCGGGCCAGCCACATCGATGACCATGTTATGGGCTAAACTAACACCTTCATTAAGATCTACATTTACTTGTTGAGAAGGACTTTAAGGACGTTCCTCCCCGTGTCGGACTGTCGGCCCATACGTAATAATTAACAACAATATTGTATGGAAATAGATAATATCAAATACCAAATATGAAGGAAACTACAAAAACTAATCTTAAATCATCAAATAATACTGGACATATCAACGATTATGTTTCGAACCAAAAATTAATCATAAATTATCAAGTAATAATACAAAATAACGCTATAAATATCCACAGCTCCTTCTAGAATCAAGAGTAGTATAACTTCTCCAAACATGTTACATTTTATACTCAAATATATCTATATATATATGTATGTATACTCGCAATATTTAGGCACATAATTGAGAAATTAAGATAATTTTTCATCAAAGTTAACTAAATCAGCCGATTGAAAATTTGTGAATCTTACCGTTAATGGCGGTGGTTCTGAGCGGCGGAATTGCAATGCGATTGTGCGGTGGAACTGCTTGGATTGTGCGATTGTGTGGTGCAACTGCTTGGATTGTTCGATTATATGGTGGAGATGCGGTGGATAGAGCTGCAATCTACGATTGGCTGAAGCTGCGATGTAAACCTAATTTTTATGTGAAAATGGAGCTGCGATTGGTTTTGAGAGTTTTTTTTAGAACACAAAATTAGCCTAATATGTGGAAAGCCCTTTTTCTAAGTGGATGTTTATAGTCTTTGGTCAGGCTTCTTTTGTTGACCATAAGGGGGGAGGGAGTCGAACGCGAGCTCCCCTGCGAGATGAAGAGAGTTGCAGCGAGTTGGGGGAGCTTCGGATGCCGGCAACGCGAGCTGCAAGCGAGATGGCGGGGGCGAGCTCTAAACTCGCGGAGGGATGGAGAGAAGTAACAGTTGGCAGGGACCAAATGTGTAACTATTTAAAAAGTGGGTTTTTGTTTTAATGGAAATCTTGGTTTTTGAAATGGAGATTTGGCTTGCTGGAGGTTGAAGAAGGCAACTGTAGCGTTGGGTTTTTTTTTAATTTTATTATTAATTCAATTTTAATAATATTTTACATTTTAAACCGTCTACTTTATATACTTTTACAAATAACAAAATACTAGTTTATAACTTTACAAAATACTTAGTTATGAAATATTTATCAGTATTTTAATACATTTTATATTTTAGAAATTTAATATTGTTATGTTTTTTATCATAATAATTAAATATATTATATATTTGGTTAGTTTATATTTAAAAGAGTTAATTATGTAAGGTTTATAAATGTTAAGGATAAATTATTAAAATTTGAAGAAAAGGTTGAAAGTGTTGGTTGCCACTAAAAAAGGTTAAAAAAAAATTGAAAAAAAGTTGAAGAGTTAAAATGAGGTGAAGTAATTTGATTGGATAAATTTAAGGGTTGAGCAAGATGAGCCCTTTGGCTACCTCCCCCTAAGTAGAGAATTAAACACATGAGAATCCGGGATATAAAGGTGGGGCCATTGGGCCAGAAGTAGGCTGCGTCGTCATCCATTCGATGTGTTTTACTTCCAAACGGGGGCATGGTACATACTGACCCTTGCAGCCATCTTCTATTGACAAATGCAGCCCCCATGGTCATGTCTCTCGATGTTTGGTTCCACTTGCCTTTATGATTTTTGCTTTGCCTTGCCTTGCCTTTGTTTTCTATCACACGTCTTTTTATTGATACTAGCATATTATCCACGTAATGCAGTGTTAACGACGGTCTTAGTGGTAATGGTGACAACTGGTGTAGTTTATTGCTATAAAGGGATACTGAAGATATTATAAAAGATAAAAGACTGATAGTGTAAATTAAGTCATTAAAAGTAATATGATCATTTTACATCGAACACTTTCCAAACAACAAAAAAATTAGAAATTTTTTATATGATACTAAAAATGTATTTTTAGATACAACCAAAGAATTGAATGATACTTGTACAATATATTATTATAGTATTGAATATGAGTAAGATGGCTTATAGAGTTATAGACCAAAGAAAATGATCATTATTGATTTATTGACAATGGTAACGATCAATTTTATTTTCACGTCAAAACCTAATATTCAAAAAAGGTGACAATTGAGAGGATCAGCTAGTACTCGGGTAATCTTAATTCCTAGTGTTCAAATATTACTACGTAACATCTTAAAAATGATCTAAAACAATATTGAGAACTATTAAGAAAATGACTCAATTATTGAATCATATACGTTAATTATTCAAAAGACTTGACTGATTCATGGAAGGAAGTAAAAAGTTTTATTTGTTAGTTGTTACTCATCATTAGTTAACGATAATAAGTCAAATAAGTTCGAAAGTTACCCAAACAAAAATTGAGTCATCCATTTTATGATTTATAGAGTTTTCATTTCATTGAAAAAAATAGTTATAGTCTTATTGGTCGATTAGCATTTGTGTTTTCTAGAGAATTTAGCATAGGTTTGAAATTCGTTAAGCAAGTGTGGGTGTATTTCAGTCGTTTTTACACGATTGATGACTTGTAGAGCATGTCTAAATTATTGAATTTTACATATTTAAGATAATAATCACTTTTTAGCGTGGCTACTGGCTAATAGCATGGTTGTTAATAACTTGTTTTTGTAAATGCTGGTGTGTTTTGATGTTTTGACAAGTGATTTCTTTTTTTCAACATAGTTATAACTAGGAGGTTCAAAAACCCGCGTTGCGAAGTTTGTAAGAAACCAAGAAGTAACACTTTTATAAAAACCTGAATGAAATATGATATGACAAAATCCGAATAATGTTACAGGGTGTAACATATTAACAGTAACTTGTCATTGTCAGAAACTTTGACATATAAAATAAATATTAATTCAAAAGGACTATTAGAAAGAAAAAACAATAAAAGTTTCTTCATTATAGTTTTATACCTCAATAAAAATCAGATGTGGTAAAATCCAAATAATGGTAAAGAAAAAGAATAAAAGTGTTCAATACAACTAATTAGAACCCGAAAGAAAAAAAAATATGCAAGAAACTTAAAAATAACACATAATAAAACTCCGAACGAAATACGATTTGGCAAAACCTGATAGTAATACGGAGTGTGACATAAACGAATAGTAACTCACCACGCAGGCGAGTTACTATTCACAACCAAATATTTATCAAAAACTTTGACATAATAAATATTAATTCAAAGACTATTAAAAAGAAAAAAAAAATAAAAATTTCTTCATTATAGTTTTATACCTAAAGAAGATCGGATGTCGTAATTCAAATTGTGGTAAAGAATAAAAATAAAAGTTTTCAATATAATTATTCAGAACCCCAAAGAAAAAAAATATGCAAGAAACTAAAAAATAACACGTAGTAAAACTTCGAACGAAATGCGAGTTGGCAAAACCTAGATAGTAATACAGAGTATGATATAGACGAATAATAACTCACCACGCAGGCGGCGAGTTACTATTTCACAACGAAATGTCTTAACATCTACTCCCTCCGTCCCATCAAAAGTGTCCACTTTTGATTTTTCAAAGTCTTTGTCTTACAACTTTGACCTTAAATATT
>JANDBE010000028.1:24584212-24594570 GCA_024320915.1 Erigeron philadelphicus
TTTAGTCCCTGCAATATAAAACTTAACAAAAACAACTCAAACAATATTATTAGTATAAAATAAATTTGGTAAATAACAAATAAACCCCTTCAGGTTATAAAATCGTTAAAAACGTGTGAAAGTAAAAATGTTTCCCCCTCCTTGGATCCATGGATGATTTTGTGAAAGTAAAAATGTGTTTGGTGTAAGAATGGGTAAAGTTTTGTTGTGTTTGTTTTAATTAGAATGAGGATGTATTTATAGATAAAAGGTGGGTTTTTTCTTTTTTGGTTTGTAGCTCAAACGGCTAGTTAGTGGGTCAAAGAGGAATTTTTTTTTTTCTTTCACAACAGCTACAAATCAATGGGCCCCACCTCCTTTTCCTCTCATGCCTCCACGGGCTTTCAAGCCGTTGGCCTTCA
This sequence comes from Erigeron philadelphicus, assembly GCA_024320915.1. Classification (NCBI taxonomy): domain Eukaryota; kingdom Viridiplantae; phylum Streptophyta; class Magnoliopsida; order Asterales; family Asteraceae; genus Erigeron; species Erigeron philadelphicus. The sequence goes on from JANDBE010000028.1 coordinate 24,584,614, forward strand.
TGCCGCCTTGATGCCATTGTATTGGCGGCGGTGTTCTCTCAATGGCATGGACATGCCATTGGCATGCCATCAACCACTCCTCTCCCCCTTAGATCGTTAAAAACATAAACTATTTTCAACAATCTTCCTCGTCATCATTTGTAATAGAGACTATATTTTGATGAATGCACACAATGTAAAGCTTTCATGGGTGACTATGAATACGATACATTTATCAAAGATGATGTTCGTCTTCTTTGTATTTTCATATCTGTTTACGTCTTCTTTCATCAAATGGAAAATAATTCTACATAACACAAAATTCACAATTTCCTTGATAACTTGGCCGTTTTGACTGTAACATTTTTTTTTAACACCTCTTCCTAAAAGATAAGCGACTTGATATTCGTATCAATATTTTTGATTATTTTACTACATCAGTGACTACTTGTACAGAATGTTGTAATACTTATATATCACGGTAAACGTATTGAAATCAATGGTGAAATTATCAGCTCCCAAAAGGTAAAACTACCACCCACCTAAACCTCAAATGGAGTTTTGAAAGCAACAATTAAGTATATCAACTTTTCCAACAGGAAACTCTAATCAACGGATGATTTCTCCATGTCAAAACAATCTCATTCTTATTTTCACCTTCAACTTTAACTCTATGCATACCTTCTTCACTTTCTTTTACCATTACTTTGCTTTCAAATATGATTTCTTCATTCACTTCCAAACCATCTAATACAGTTTCCCTTTGACAAAGTTCTTTCTGCACTAATTCCCAGTCCCGAATCCATGCATGTGAAGACACAAATGGCGCGACAAATACGCATCCCATTGTTATCTTTGCTGCCTCAAGATCCTTTGGAAAGATACAGTCCATTGATTCTAAAAGAGCCCGATATTGTATCAAATTCTCTTCAAAAGATGAACAAAGAGAGTCCCCTCGGTATATGTCATTATATGCATTCCCATCACCAAGAGTTACGACTACGTTGTGACCATCACTTGCAAATTCCTCAGCCACCATTGTAAACTCCATAACGTCTTTCCTACTTCTCGCAATCATCATATGCGGTAGATTTACCATGCAATTAAAAAAATAAATAACTGTTTTATTTTGGTCATGGTCACTAGGATTGATTTTCTTCATTTTCTTGATATCACATATTCCTAGCTCATCTATGGTGAATTTTAGACCAAGAACTCGTGCCATATCATTGAGATTTTTCTTCGTTTCCTCAAATGAGAAAAGAGATTCTGCAATGCTCCACTTTATTGATGTTATCTTTAGTTCCTTATGTTGCAATTGAGAAGAAGAAATAAATGAAGACCATTGAACTCCATTTCCTATATCAAAGTCAAATATGTGAATAGTTTCTGTTGCATTATTGAGGATCATTGAATTAGCAGCAAAGTGAGCAAACATCCCATATGGGAATATGTGATAAAATGCTCTAAAGCACACAAGAAACTTCTTCTTATTCTTCATACATTCTTGTTTCAAGTAATCAAGTTGCTCGTTGCGAAATAAGTAACACATTAAGCGCTCTGTGATCTCCCCCCTCGGGTTTCCTTTCTTGATAATGCTCTTACTTATGACATCTGCGAGCAACATTTGCTCATTCTCCACGGCTTCACAATAAGCCATGATTAAATGAAGAGTATCAAATTCCATGCTTCCTAAAGAGAAATATCAACAAGGAGTCAAGTGAGGCCACTATAGTAAAAATGTTATCATGCCTAGCTATCATTAGCCTAATAGAGGATTAGGCCAGTTTATTATAGTTAGTGGGAGTGCTCGATCACTGTATTACTTATCATTATGTTCTTAACTTTTTCACATTTAAAAGGGTAAATGGGTGGGAACTCTCTGGTCCCATGTATCAATTTGGTACTCAGAGCGCATACCGTATATAACTCATGCACGATAAGTCACCATTCTGTAAATTTTGACATTTACAAGTATGAAAATTTTTGAAGTATCATACACACTTATAATCTGATAAAGAAAATGTCCACGCTTATAAATGTGAACGAATATCAAATTTAGAGTCACTTAAAAGTATGAACAATAATTTACGACACCAACCTACTCTTGCGTGATGAAACTTGCATGCTGTAAATTATTTTTCACACTTTTAAATGTGAACCATATATATATTTCTGAACATTTTTTCCACACGTATATATATGTGTGTGAAAATGGTAATGTTTGCTTGAATTTCTTCATACTTATAAATGTAGATCTGTGTAAACAAATTTATAAACTTTTATATACTTTTTAACGTGTGAAAAAGTATTAAAACAAATGGTACTTTTGTTGGGGGCGGCAATCTCTTCATTGTGAGATGGTTCCAAATGAGAATGAACATCATCATCATCTTCTTCTTCTTTGGTGTTCAAGAAGAACAAGTCATTCATTTCAGCATTTGATAAGTTGTATATGCCCTCAAAATCTAGGAAAATATCGTCTCCTTGTTCTTGCGAACACACTTCATTCAAACAATCAATTTGGAACTCCATGGTCGATTTGTTTATCATAAGTTAAAAAAATGGAGTATATGTGTATACTAGCTAGTTGGATGAGATATATAAGAGTTTGTGATCGATCAGTCATAATGTTATCAAGTTAAGTGAGTATTTATAGAGAAATATTGGTTTATTTTATTTACCAAATTTATCTTTGTTTTAATCGTACGTTGTCATATATGGTAAGCAAAATTTCCATTTGTGTTCTTGTGGTTGTGGTGCATATCCCAGAAAGTCTACACTTTTTCATTCATATTCCAAATAGAGATGCCTTTCATGTTATTATTCCAAAAAAAGATACCTAATAGCACATTATCATGTTATTATTCCAAAACAAGATGCAACTTTTTGGTTTATTTCGTTCACTTCAATGCATTGATCAAACAAATGAAAGGCATTATACAAAGAAATATGTCTTTCATGATATTATTCCAAATAAAGTTGTCAAGAGTGCCTAGCTTCTCATACTAGACAAATTTTTCTCATCATACAATCTAGCAATGACGCATTACATCATTGATGTGAAAACCGTCAAAATTGTGGTCTTCATCATGTTAGACATTTTCATTAACGAACAAAACAAGCACTTTTGGACCTTAGCACATTAAAATTTAAAATTTGTGTCTTGTGACGTTTAATTACCATACCTTAATAAGTACCATGGATGTTTAAAATGAACCGCAGTGCACATAAAACTTAATACTATAGTATATTACGACGTCTAGTACTTATATGACGACTAATAATTATATGACTCCGCATACTGTCCGATTGTAACTGTGATGTCTCGAATGTTAACTACCACCTACTAACACGTTGTTACAAGAAAAAAAAGATATAACTAGTCACTAAATATTCTTAATTAGCACTTAAAATTAAAATAAGATTAACATTTTGATGTGTTTGGTTGTTCAATACAAGATTTATAGAAAGACATCTCAGAATATTTAGATCATAGTCGTTTAATGAAAACAAGTGACATGTTAACTAACAGAAGTATTGTTTTTTATGCCTTGCTTTAACTACTCAGTTATATTTTGAAGTTAATCCTGCATCTATATTCTAATAGCCTTTAGTTGAAAAGATAAAATGTTAATCAAATGATCACTTTTAATCAGAAGCATTCGATAAACAATATATTTATATGATGCAACTTCATGTGATAACTTATGTTTTGAAAGCTACTCATTAGTACTCTTAAGTATTTGATGTATATGTGCGTTATTTTACATATGTATTCATTTATGTATTTATACTTTTTTTTACCACACGTTGATCAATTTCCCCAACAATTATTGTCAGATGCCAAAGATGTCTTTAGGCATACTAGATTACAAGTAATGGATTACTTTTACTAGAATTGAGAGTCTTTGGAAAGTGAAGGTCCTATAGATTAGCTGAAATTAAGAAAATTGACTTCATTGAAAGGTTACATTTGCTTCAAATACTAAAATAAGGCCTAACTTTAACTTATCTTTTGACAATTTTCAACCAACAGGGCCCCTTGTCTCTATGCATCTCTCTGTCAAAACATAGCTTTATAACCAATCATTCACAGATGAATCCCGCTATGCCGGTTTAAACCGAACTGAACCCACCTGGGCCTGATATAGAAGAAAATTTCATGATTAGGGACCCGACCGGATGTGATCAGACCAGGATGGTCTTAGGCCGGTTTCTGTCATCTTTTCCAAGCTTGTCAGTTTTAGGGTTGCTCATCCCTACTAGGTGCACTTGCTCCACAACTTTTAATGGAGTCAATTACAAGAACCAGCACAATGCACATAGAAAGGAACTTTTAGTCTACTGTAACACAACATTACTCAAAATATTTACTGCACACGTCCTTTAGTTGAAATCTTTTACGAGTATATCAGAACATAAAATCAGAAGTGGAACAGGTCAAACAAAGACCACCAATGATTCGGTGCAAGATCAAACCATGTCGTGAATTGTTGGTGCAATATCAAATAAAAATGTGGACATTACGCTAACAACTTGCTTTACGACTTCTTTTCATTTCATATATGCACAAAGTTAGAAAGCAAGCAATAAACAACCGGTGACCATTACAAACAGTCAATATTTTGACAAACAATGATCTTGAGAGTAAGAATGAAAACAAGCAAAAGGGCTCAGTTAACCAACATATAGCATCAAACCAACTAATAATATGCTCCATAATACCATTCAACTTCTACCTGCATCTAGACAGGGTTTGAGACGCCCTATACAAAACAATATATATGAGGCCCATAATATCATTCACCTTCTACCAGCATATAGATAGGGTTTAGTCTACCATAACACAACATTACTCAAAACTTTACTGAACATGTCCTCTACATGAAATCTTTTACATAATAATAAAAAATCAGAAATGGAACAGGTCAAACCAATACGCTAAATCGCTAATAACTTGGTTTATGACTTCGTTTCATTTCAGATATGCACAAAGTTTGCTATAAACAATCAGTGACTATTACAAGCAGTCAATATTTTGACAACAATGATTTTGAGAGTAAGAACGAAAACAAGAAAAAAGACTCAGTTGACCAACACTTCTGTGCCGAAAGTCAAAATGTTGAAAGATCGAATAGGTACATAAAAATCCAACCAAATCAACTCATCCATTTCCAACAGCTATCAATTGATAATCAGATCCAACTGACCTGCATGTATCGTATATACAAGCAAGATCTACAAACTAAAACAAGTAGTGATACTGGTACTATACATTCAATTACGGAGTACTTCTTAAGGTGTGTTCAAGAATGAATGTGGCTTACAAATTATAACCAACTTATGTTGCATTAGACGTTATCGGGCCAAAACTCTCTATAGAATGCACGTTCAAATTCCTTCTCCTGTAACTGCTTTTCAAGTTCTTGAGCTTTCTTCAACTTTTTTGACATTTTCGCTTTACTTCTTTTAGATAACTAAATTTTAACACACGGTTAACAATCATTACACTATAATCAAACTAACACAATGCAGATTCTAAACAAATTCAAAAAAGACAAATGTACCTTATCGTTAGTATTATCAGAAGTCGCGTTGTTTTGATCTTCAGTCTTTTTTCGTGGTTTATCTATAACCGGTGCTGCTCCTAAACCTCGTCTCTTTCTCTTTATATGAGTCTGCACAGGCTCTAATCTGCCCTGTTTTAAGAAACAATATTTCCCATTAACTAATTATCAAACTAATGAGCTTCTAAATCATTATAATTAGTGCCAACAATTTATACTGATTATACTAAATCTACTTCAAACAATTACGATGAAATCACATTAACGAACAAACCGACAAAAAGAAGCCTCATCTAATTTTCTCATATTATAAAAATTAAGCTAAAATAAAATACATGCTGAAAAATACCAAGGCAAGTTCCTTCTTTCCATCCATGCTTCTTCAACAACTACATAAAAAAGAAAAAGAACAGTCAATAAACCAATAGAGTTTACAAGTAACTATATAGAAATTTCTTATAAAATGCATTAACCGATGACACATACTGGTACGATACCTTGAACCGGGTATTTACTTGCATAGTTGCATATAATCAGACTCGGATATCCCCAAATTTAATGCACCAGCCATAACTTGCATCACTGACCTATGTGACAGAAACTCAATCAAATGATAAAACCAGAAATTAAAACCCCAAAAATGAAACAAAATTCAAAACTCACACATGAAATCCAAGTCTGGTTAGGTTATCATCGACGGTTTCATCAATCTTTCATATTAAAAATCCAGATTTAAAAAATCCTTTTTAGTTTAGGTCCATCGTCACCTTTCAACAATAACTCATTAGTCACATCTTTTTTAGTTTAGATCTGAAAACTAATTAAAGAATATAAGCCGTTAAAAAATACATATTTATATATGCATATATATACATATCTATATCTATAGTTACATATGTATATAATATGTAAACATATATACCTTGATATTAGGCTGCAGTTCATTGTTAAAATGGTTTTTCTTTCCTTCATCATGATGATGATCATCATCAGCGGCAGCAGGCGCCTTAACTGAAGTCTGTTTACATCTCTATATTCTTAGTTCTTATTCTTTTTCTTCTCTAATCCAAAACCAAAGATAAAGAATTAAATTCATAGATGTATGTATCCATATGGATTAATTAACAATGATTAACAAGAAGAAAGAAAGAGAAAGGAGGAGATGAAACAAAAAAAAAACATTTTGGATCTGATAAAGTGATAAGTATAAAACCCTTTTAACCTTTCTCTCTCCATTCTCCCTCCACTCTCTTTTTCATTCCCCATTCAAAAACCAAATAGCCCGCCCATTTTTAAGTATACATGTATATAAAAATTATATTTGACTTACACACATAAAAAACACCATCAAAAACACATTAATTTCATCAGCCATTACCTCACAATTATGTACGGATTAGCTTAACAGCTTGACAAGTCAGCAATTCTTATGTCACATTGTATCCTCCTTTAGTAGTATAGGAAGATAGAAACTAGTCAAATCGACATGAATACATCGATACGTAAATCACTATCATCCTTACACGCATCCTACCTTTTAATCTGCCATGTCAATTTCAAAACACAACCTTGCCACGTCACGTACACACTCAATTACAGCCTGGCTACATCCCACCAACATCTAATCACATCTCTCCACGTGTCGTAATTTAACTCGCCAATATCTCTCATCTCTCATCACTATATAAATTCCAAACCCATACACTCTATTCACAAACACTTTCCTAGTTCTTCTTTCACACCCCATAAAAGACTTCACAAATTGCACCCTTTAAATGGCACAAATTTACCATACTGCCATTTTCCTTATCCTAACTTTTTTAACCTTCCAAAAATCATTTTGTGCACTCGTGACACAATCTCCTTTGGTTCTAACTTACCACAAAGGTGAACTGTTAAAAGGCCCATTGACAGTAAATCTTGTATGGTATGGTAAATTTACACCTACCCAAAGATCAATAATAGTTGATTTCTTACAATCTTTGAACAATATTAAACGTGCAACAAAAATACAAACGCCACTTCCTTCTGTTGCAACATGGTGGAAAACAACTGAAAAGTATCATAATGGGTCTTCTTCAACTGTTGTTGGAAAACAAATTCTTGATGAAAATTACTCCCTAGGTAAATCTTTGAAAAATTACCATATTCGTTATTTGGCTACTAAAGTTGCAGGACCAAATTCTATCAACTTGGTTCTTACTGCAAAAGAAGTTAGTGTTGAAGGGTTTTGTATGAGTAGGTGTGGCACTCACGGATCCACCAAACAAATTAGGTAATTATTCTATACAAAAAAAGAGGTTATCTATATTTTTATTTTATATTCATAAAGATACATAGAACTATAGAAGTATATATAAAACCACTTTAGAGAAGTATTTTTTTTTTGACACAATAATGATTTGTGCAAAGAGAGCTTGCGTACTTATCTAAAATTTTTTGATCGAAAGCGATGTATGTGAAATATATTTTGTTTTTATTTATAAACTCTCTAAATGGTTTTGCACATAAAAGCTAAAATTTATCTAGTTCAAATAACTTGGTAGTCACAGATTGACCATTTTTGTACCTAATATTTTTTACCTGTAGATATATAGGGGTGAAGTTTATTTTTGACTTGTTATTAGTATTGCCACATATGAATAAATCTTAGTATTTGATAAATTTTTGTCATTTATATGTAAACATGTATATATAATTTGTATATCTAATTATTGTAGTGGGAACAAAAGAGTGGCGTACGGATGGGTTGGAAACTCGGAAACACAATGTCCGGGTCAATGTGCATGGCCATTTCACCAACCAATATACGGCCCACAATCACCTCCGTTAGTTTCACCTAACGGAGACGTTGGAGTTGACGGAATGATCATCAACATAGCAACAGTTTTAGCTGGCGCCGTTACCAACCCATTTAACCAAGGTTATTTCCAAGGCCCATCAAATGCACCCTTGGAAGCTGTATCAGCATGTACTGGGATATTCGGGTCGGGTTCTTACCCGGGTTATGCGGGTCAAGTACTAGTGGATAAGGTTACTGGTGCTAGCTATAATGCGCACGGGTTAAATGGGAGAAAGTATTTAGTACCAGCTATGTGGGACCCAAAGACCTCTGTTTGTAGTACATTAGTGTGATGTGATCTGGTGTGGGTGGGTGCAGGGGAAGGTTATTGTGGGGTTGAGTTGAGGATGGATGTTTGGTTGTGACACTTGTGTTTTGGAACTTGGATGTTTGTCCTTACTTGCTTGACTTGTTGTATATATATTCTGATCTTTTTTATTGTAAGAAAAAAAAATGTATAAAAAAAAATGTGTCTCATATGATAATAAAGTTCTCTTTTTGTTATAGATTGAAAATAAAAAAAATAATCGATATGTCATGTTGTTACGAAGGAAAGTGAAAATTACTTTTGTTACTTAGAAGTATTAGGCACACGTATAACAATAACTTCAAAATTTTATAATTACAGAATACACCACTAAGCAATATGCGACCTAGGTACAACTCCGTGACCAAACAATCACGCATATTTGGCACAAGTTTATTGCATTAGATAACTTATAGATAGTCTCTACTATGTAAATAAAAATAAAAATATATGACGTAGATTTCCTTGTTTTTATATTTTCGTCCGAAGTTTATTTATTTAAAAGCAGGCGTTTTACCTCTAAACAAAATATGACTGTGTATGTCTCACATTCCTTATACACCGTAGACAAAAAATGAGTTTTGTACGTTGTTATCGTATATTAATATAGATAATCTAAAGAATATACTATTTCGACATGATAAATTTATAATTTTTTTTAACGGCAAGCAGAAGTATCTAATTTAGATAACCTTTTAACGTATTATTAGTCTTAATATGTAAGTTGTGGACAAATGTTACAAAAATCCAAAAGCTAAATTATTTATATATCCATGCCATTCACGTTATCTTTTAAAAACGAATGAGATGTTTAAAGAAGAGAATAGAAGAATCTACACAAAATATAAATAATAAGTAAACATAAAAAGCCATAAAAGGTTGAAAAGTGTAAGAGCACTATGTTATGCCCAAGGAAAAGAAGTGTAAACAGAGCACTACTGTATTATGCTCTGCCGCTGCTAATTTCAAAGTTTTGTTCTTTACAAATTAGATAAAAAAGATAAAATAAATCAGACTAATATGATGGAAAGTGATACATAAAAATAAAAAAAAATGTTATATTATATAATATATAAATATTTAAAACATGCATTATTATAAATAACTAAAAATCGTTGTAGATTATCATTTCCCAAATATGATACCAAGCAACTCAAAGAGATAATTTATCATATTTTTGTAGTTTATTACTTGTAGGGTTGTTAATAGGTTCGGGTTCGAATTGACAGGTTTAGGTTGGCGGTTTGATGAAATTCCGA
>JANDBE010000028.1:24607009-24621022 GCA_024320915.1 Erigeron philadelphicus
AGATTAGACTATAAATAGCCCTCATCACCTTAGAAATCATAACCAACACATCACATTTTCATACCTTTAATACATTTTCACACACTTAATCCCAATTCTCTCTCAACACACACACAAACACCAAGAACACACACACTTAACAAACCGCCATTGATTGATTGAATTCGGTTGAGAAAATCGTGTTATTACATTTAGAATCCAAACTATAAAGTTTATAACCTTTTTTCACATTCCCATGTCCAATAAAAACACATTTTTCAGCTCTATTACTAAGTTTATCAGAATTATTAAGAATGGTAGCATAACAAAGATAACCAAAAGACCTAAGGTGAAATAAAGAAGGATCAGACTTATAAATCATAAAATAAGGAGAACAACCACCTAGCACAGAAGAAGGAAGCCTGTTAATCAAATAGGTAGCAGTTAGAATACACTCAGACCACAAATTAAGAGGCAACCCCCCTTGAAACATATGGGACCTAGCAACATTAAGAAAGTGCCTATGTTTCCTTTTAACAATCCCATTTTGTTGAGGAGTATAAGCAATGGTGGTTTGATGTATGATCCCTTTATTACCACAAAACCGTTGCATTTTAAAATTAACAAACTCTGACCCATTTTCAGCTCTGAAAATCTTAACCTTTTTATCAAATTGAGTTTCCAAAAGACACACATATTCTTTTATATGATTAAACACTTCATCTTTAGTTTTGACCAAGTAAGTCCAAACAGCCCTTGAAAAATCATCCACAATAGTTGGAAAGTATCTAAAACCATCTCTGCTTACAACCTTATAGGGACCCCAGAAGTCCATATGAATCAAATCACCCAATCCTTGTGAAGTATGGTCACTTAAAGGAAAAGACTCTTTGGTTTGTTTGGCTTTGTGACAAATATCACAAGGTAAAGACTCAGAATGAATATCAACTTCAAGTTTGTTTTTTAAAATAGACAAGACTTGGTCTGCAGGGTGACCTAGTCTACTATGCCACAAAGTTTGAGATACATAACAAGTAAACACACAATGATTAGACACACCTTGACATGTAGCATGGTCATCAACCATATAAAGACCACCTTTCTAAAAACCAGTCCAAAGAGTTGTTCTTGTTTTCAAATCCTGAATATAACACTTATGCTCATCAAAACCAATGAACCTTTTACTATCCTTGGCTAATTTATGAACACTTAAAAGATTCACACAATACTCAGGTATAACAAGAACATCAAATAAAGTTACCATGTTGTTTAATATAAGGTTTTCAGTCATAACAATTTTAGCAATAGTGCCATTTGGATGACCCACACTTAGATTCAGATTTGAAACATCAATACCATTTTCAATTTTCTCACAACTAAAAGTCATATGCTGATTTGCACCAGTATCAGAAATCCAGCCATTATGTTTAGCTTTAGAACTACTATTGTTGGCATAAAAGAACATATCAAAATTCTGATTAAAAAAAGCATTTGCATTGTAAAAAATACCTGCCATATTGGCATGATTACCAGAAACATCATGTTTATCACTCAAAAGATTCATAAGTCTTGTCATCTGCTCATTAGATAAAGACAAAGAAGGTGAAGAACCAGAAGAACTAGCACCAGACTTATCAGAAGCAGAAACACACTTGTTAGACACATCATTGTTATTATAACCAGTTCTTTGATAATCTTGATAATTAGGTTTCTTTTTATAACTAGGAGGATAACCAACTAATTCAAAACATCTGTCAACAGTGTGTCCTACACCTTTGCAATTAGTACAATTAAGATTGGTGTGAGGTCCTCTATTAAAGTTGTTGTTATTACCAAATCTACTTTTATTCTCCACAAATTTAGACACAAAAGCATGAGAAGCAGGTTTATTAGCAATAGTACCAGAAGAAACATTCTTATGTGACTCTTCTCTAGACAACAGAGCATAAGCAGACTTAACAGAAGGTAAGGGATCCTGAGTAAGAATTTGACTTCTGACAGAACTATAAGACTCATCCAATCCCATTAAAAACTGCATTAGTTTAATCAATTGATTATGTTCTTGAAAATCTTTTTCAGCATGACAAACACAAGCAGACAATTTAATCAAACCATCAAATTGTTTCCATAGAGAATTCAATTTATGATAATATTCAGCCAAAGAAGTGCCATTTTGACACAGAGAATTTATTTTATCATGCAGATTAAAAGTGACAACACCGTCAACCTTATCATAAGTTTCTTTAAGCTCATTCCAGACAATAGAAGCATTTTTGAGAAAATTTGACCCAAATACAACTCTTCAGTCACACAATTAAGAATCCAAGACAAAACAACAGCATTGCATCTATCCCATTGCTGGGCTAAAACATCATTGTTAACAGGTCTAAGACAAGTACCATCAATAAAACCCTTTTTGTTTTTAGTTTCCAAGGCAAGTAACATAGCACAATTCCATACATTATAATTTTCAGTTCTTTTTAGTTTTAAACTAATAAGAGGAGTGTTAGTAATATCACTAGCATGCAGATACAAAGGATTTTCAATTAAATGCCTCTTATTATTAATATGATATAAAAGTTAGATTACATAAACAATAAGATCTTAAGCAGAATACTTAAGATCACAAGAGAACAAATACAACCCAGAAATATTCGATCAGGAAGATCGAATTTACAGACGAAAATAATCGAGAGAAAACCTAAATAAATGTGTGAATAATATGGGTTGCACACACATAAAGAAACCCTAATTGGGTTTATATACCCAGTTAAAAACAAAGTTACACTTTATCCCCTTGCACCTCTTCTTTTGCTAAAACAAGTCCAACTTGAAAATTTGTCTTCATAGAAGTCCTTGATCTTTCCTCAACTTGTCATATGCACTCCAAACCTGTAAAATGCTAGAAAGTGTGTAAATACACTAATTAATCAACATGTTAAGATTGTATTTTAACATCCCTCCTCAATCTTAACACCAAAAAGGTCCTTTAACCCCAACTGATCACAAAGAAAACTGTGTTGACCAAAGCTCAAACTTTTGGTAAAAATATCAGCAGTGTTATCCTTTGAACTTAACTTAATAACCTTGATAACACCAACATTGATTTTTTCCCTTACAAAGTGCAAATCAATTTCTAAATGTTTAGTCCTTTCATGAAAAACAGGGTTCCCTGCTATTTGAATAGCAGACTTGTTGTCACAAAAAATGCTAACATGAATAACCTTTTCAATCTTAAGATCATTAAGCAAGTGAGTAATCCAAAGAACTTCACAAGTAACTGAAGCCAAGGCCCTATATTCTGCTTCAGCAGAAGACCTAGCAACAGTTTGTTGCTTTTTGCTTTTCCAGGAAACAAGTGATCCACCAAAGAATATAGCAAAGCCAGTGACAGACCTCCTTGCGTTTAAACATCTTCCCCAATCAGAATCAACATAAGCACAAAGGTTAAAGTTTTGACCTTTAACAAACTGAACACCTTTTCCTGGAGATGTTTTCAAATACCTCAAAATTCTAAAAGCCAATTGTAAATGCTCCTCAGTAGGAGCATGCATGAACTGACTTAAGGCATGGACAGAATAACTAATGTCAGGCCTGGTCAAAGTAAGATAAATCAACTTCCCAATTAACTTTTGATAGACACCAATATTACTTAACTGTTTCTTATTATCAGTTTTTCTAGAAATAGTATAGTTAATTTCCATTGGTGTCCTCATAGGTTTACAACCAAGTAAACCAAATTCATGTAAAAGTTCAATGCAATACTTCCTTTGTGACAAGCAGATACCTGAACTATTATATAAAACTTCAATGCCAAGAAAATATTTAAGCTTACCAAGGTCTTTAATCAAAAACTTGGTTTGCAAGAATTGTTTCACCTTTTCAACTTCAGTGACATTGTTTCCAGTCACAACAATATCATCCACATATACAAGAAGGGCAAGAAACACAGAATTCTTATTATACACATATAAAGAGTAATCACTTTTACTCTGCACAAATCCATACTCACACAAAGAATAATTCAACTTTTCATTCCATTGCCTAGGAGCCTGCTTAAGCCCATACAAAGACTTAACTAATTTGCAAACTTTATTACTACTAGGATCATAATACCCTTCTGATAAACACATATACACATCCTCATTAAGATCACCATATAAAAAAGCATTGTTGATGTCTAATTGAAATAAAGACCAACCATTATTAACAGCAATAGAAAGTAAGCACCTAACAGTGACCATCTTAACCACAGGAGAGAAGGTTTCGTCATAATCTATACCTTCTCTTTGACTATACCCTTTAGCAACAAGTCTAGCTTTATACCTCTCTATCTCACCATTAGATTTATACTTAATCTTAAATATCCACTTACAACCAATTGGTTCTCTTCCTTTTGGAAGATCAACAAGTTCCCAAGTATTATTCCTATGTAAAGCTTCCATCTCATTGTTCATAGCTTGAACCCAATTTAAGTCTTTAGAAGCTTCATAAAAATTCTTGGGTTCAATATTTTTGTTTAAGTTAAAGATGAAACAAAATTTTTTAGAACTCAAGTTAGAATAACAAATAACTTTATCAATACTGTATTTAACATTCCCAACAACATAGTCTTTAAGATGAAAAGGAGTTTTATGTGTTCTATCAGATCTCCTAAGATTTGCAGTTTCATTAATTTGATCTTGAACAACAAGCTCATTGAAAACACTATCATCACTTCCCTCAGAATTTCTATTTTCATCATGTGTTGCAGTTGGCTCATGCTCGGTGGTAGCCCTTGAACTTTCACCTTGACTACTGCCATTCAATTCTGAATTGTTAAACTCATGAATTGTGGTAGAAGAATGATGAAACTCTGGCTTTCACTAATTCTCTTTCCTAATCTTGCCTTGATTTTTTTACATGTAATCATCTTACTATTAGGCATATTTTTAGACACATCAATTAAGTTGATTTATCATTATCTTATTATGGCATGAATTTTTTTATATAATTCTTTTTTCTAACATATGGCAACAAAAAGAAAGTTCTTTCACTGCTTCTAGCTAGCAAGTTTGTGACATCACTAAAATTGCGTTTATAGCGTTGAATGTTCCTAGATCCAACCAACTATGTGAAAAAATGTGATATCGGTCCCTATCGTGACATTAATTCTTTGGCACGTATGACGTCATTCAAAAATCGGTTTTGTGAACCTTGTGATTATTGATTGCAACTTTGCAACTTGATTAATGAATTAATGAACTGTTAATTAAAGTTTGAACTAAAACAGATATGTTCAGCCTTACACATGGAGAAAATCATAACGCATGTTCAAATACTTTGATGAATTTTGATGCACATAGAAAAAATCATTGACCATGCGAATCAATACATGTGTTTGGAAAAATAAAAAAAAATAAAAAAACAAATCCCATTGGCCATTCAAGATCGGACCAAGGATCCTACAAGATATCTCAATTCAATCCTTATATTTTTTAAAAAATATCAAGCATCAAATAAGAACGATACTTAAGTTATTTAGGTAAAATCATCTATGATATGCTTCGCTTTCTTTTCATTTTTTTAAATTCAATTCACATGCACAATAATATCATAATTTAATTATTAACTTTTCACTTTCTTTAACTTGGTGTCCGGATGATAGTGAGATAGCGGTGGTGAGTTTTAGTTTGGTTTTGAAATTTCGTCAATTTTTGGTGTAAGATCATTGATGGTAATGCGATGTGACAGGTAAAAACTTAGGTTAAAACTGAATGATTTTGATGTGAATAATGTTTAGTATCAAAAGTCAATATGGATGTTGATATAGCACGTTAAAGTTGAGAAAATGGTTACAATTATGTTTAGCGTTGTAAATGGCCCTTTAGTCATTGTATCAGTATTTTATTGATGTGGTTATTGTTTTTACTAGTTTAAAAATGGAAAATAGAGACATACAAATTAATATAAAACAATACAAAAATGTATATTGATTTAATTAATTTACTCAAGAAAATACATAGAGAGGGACAACTGAACAAAAAAAGTTGATTAACAACGTACGACAGGAGGAATATTTGGCTAACAATTGTTCTAAACATATCTTTGCTTTATGTTTTACAAATGTTTTATATATACTAAATATTATAAAGACACAAAAAGACAAAAATTTTATTTTTCACATCCTTTTGTCTTAATAAAGGATGTAATAATATGTGACCAACAATATGATACAAATACATCTTAGTACACGCATTCTAAGCCTCTAATTACATGTTACCCCACAAAATGTTTTACACATGTACGTGGAAAATGTAGCCAGAAATAAGAATAACATTCTTGTACGTGGCATTGTTCGATTGTGAAGGTGGTACCCCATAAAATGTTTTGCACATGTATTCGTCGCATTGAATGCAATAAAATTGAAATAAAAGCGCTAAGAACAATGCATAGCGTATAAAACATGTCGTTACAATGCAATTACTGAGTTTACATTTCATATATATGTGGTCTAATGATTGCTCTCGCGTGATAGCTTAAGTGGTTAAAGAGTTTTTTATTTTGTGTTTTTTTTTAAAAATTTATGGATTTAAATCTTGTTAATGATAGATATATACTTAGTAATGTTATATTTATCTATACATGAAAAAATAAACTTTTTAAGACATTATCGAAAAGAAAGAAAAAAAAAAAAGATCGAGAATGCCATGTTTAAAAAACTAGAACATCAACAATGCCAATTTCAAGTTAGCTCATTTGATAGAAAATTTTTGGTTTTTAAAGTGAAGATCAAAATTAAACAAATCTTGTGAGGTTAAATTTATAAATACAATAAGTTTAAGCTCTCACGCTTAATTGGAAGATACACAATATGAAGATCAATGAAGTCTAATGCATAATATGGAATTTTGATTTAGGCTATACAACATCATCCATTTAACAACTAAGGGTACGCTTGGTATGTGAAAGTATTGGAAATATTTATAGGTTTTGGTTATACATTTCATCACGAAATAGAAAATTAAAACTATCGAAAAGATGATATGATATTTTTTTATTACAAATATATGAAATATAAAGGGAAGTAAAAAAATAAGTGATAGAGAAAGATAGATGGCGGGATATGGAAATCTATTTGTAAAACCTATTCATTTTTAGCAAAATCTCTTTTATCACAGTACTAGATTTTAGGTCTGTTCAATATATAAGTTTTTGATATTATGAATATTAGATGTTAATTTATTATGATTCAAAATTTAGTTTAGTATTTTTAATAATAAAAGTTTGGTCTACATATTAAAACTTTGAGTTTTATATTGAAGTATTTTTTAAAAATAAGTTCAACCAAGTTGTTTACCCAAAATGCTAAACGATATTTAAATAATACAAAATTATAATATATCCATCAAAATTATAGGTTGTGAGCTACTTAACTACATTTAATATTAAAAAATCATAATAGGTAATTATCATTTTATTTGTTTTATTGTTACACATAATGTAAAAAAAAACGATAAATTGATAAGAACAGTCTGATCTCATGTACCGAATTAGTACCCACATAACCCCTAGCAGGGATAGTGTCAAGCTTAATCAACCATTTAAATTCAATCTAAGGATAAAGATATTGTTTTATTTGTTTTACATTAATACTTGTTTTACAATAACTAACCTCGTTTAACAATATATGTCAAATTTGACCCTTTCTTATGGATAAAGGATTATTGTTGTATTTTGTGAATACAGATAATAATAAAAAATAGATAATGATTTAAAGAAAAAGACTCCTATTGATTATTGGAAAAAGAAACTCATGCTTAGATTAACTTTTGAGAAAGAAAAAAAACAGAGCTACTAGAGGTCTAATAATAGTAAGCCATCAATTATGACTTTAAACTCAAATCTCAAGCAGCTAGGAGAGGGGCATAAAACCATAAATCCTTGATATGGTGATAAACTCAAAAGTTGATGGTTATTCGACATGTTACCAAATTGACCTGACCGTTTACTTGATAGGTGACTTAAACTTGACAACATGATGCGGATAGGCACTAATGCTCGAGAACAAACGAACAACAGAAATTCTGACACAGCATGGAACACTTAGAGTGGAAATCTACAACACTATGAAGGTGGTCAGCTTTAAGGTTCCTGGCAATGCAGTCATTTTGTCAAGTGGTCATACAATACCACCACTCCTAGAACTAGGTAGCACAGAATCCAAAAGCAGAAGTCTTTGTACACATGGTCGCTCAGCGCGGAACAACTCAAACCTAAAAATGCCGATGAAACCAAAATAAACCAAAACCCTTCTAAAGCCAAGAAGAATTCAGAAGCAAAAAGTTTACACTACAGTAACATTTTTCAAAAGCTTCAGCCCAGAAACGAGTTATCCAGACCCATATACTCGGATTCCAATTCTTCCCGTATCTTGACAACAGAACCCGTAAAATAAAAAAACTTTGATCGACCAAAATCTATAATAGGGACTCAGAAATCAAAAAATGTATTCACAGCTAGAGTCATAGAATCTAATCAAGGATGATCAAGCATGCATATCGGCCTTTAACTTGATTCTAATCATAGATTAAGGGCACCAACATCTAGCTTATGGACGCCTGACACCATCTAAATTCATGTGAATCTTAATTATCAAATTATTAATACGTAACCACCCTATCCTTCTTGAAAAGTTGGCAGAAAAAGATTAACCTGGTTGCATGATTAGACATGTTAAATCCATTATGGATACGAATAACAATCTCTTACTTTCGACAAATTAACTCAACTGGCACCTCAAGATGATAAAATGGTTCGAGGATATCGAGTGTCTTAAACTATACTTTACCTGCTTCTCAAGATTAACTGGGGCAACCATTGTATTATTTGGGGCACCCATTCTATACAAATAAAGTAGCAGTCCAACACCACTTTGTACTATTGTATCCTGCTGATATATGAAGGGTTTTTTGCAAATAAAGAATATCCTCAACTCTCATAAAAAGGATTCAGAATCAATAACCTGATGATAAAACAGTGCTAATCACGGGTTGCTCCATATCTAAATCTTACATGTTGAATCAGTTACCCTCCACTTGAACATGTTGAAGAGAATCTCAAAATCTAGAATATATGACTTGAAATTGTTCAAACCAATGTGTACCCTCCAAATGTTTTTATGATATATATATCCTCCAAGGGGTAGCCAAGATAACCTTCTAGTGAAGCATAAATTCTGTATGTCAAGTATTGCAATCTCAAAGAAAAACATTCATGAAGTCTTTTTAACTGTTATCCATGGTTCATATTAGAAATCTCAATAATACAATGGTACACATTTCCAACACTTCACTACATATTCATAAATAATGAGTCTTACTGAAGTAACTGGCAAAATCCTCTTATAACCATTACACCCCGTGACCTCCTTCCCATGTCCATCTCAATACGTACCCAATACAGCTTATGAATTTAGTGAGCCAAAACTACCAATTTAAGCCTCTAAATCGCACACAAACACTAGGCGTGAAGCTGTAATTCATCAAAACCTGTTTTCTCTTTGTTATTTATTTACCTGTGTGGTAAAACCCACCTCAGTAGTATGAGTCAGAACCCCTGCCACCCACATAGCCATCAGTCACACGGTGATTTGAGTAGGGAGGAGAGTATGAATCTGCACGCATCTGAGGATATTGGCATAATGTTAGGAACAAAAAGCACAGAACAATAGAGCATAATATAAACTAGAGATACCAATTTCGAACAATTTACTTTATTAGGGTCGATTCGCGTTATGTTATATATTTAACTAGTCCAACGAGTAAAAAAAGACGTAAAAGGAAGAATGTCTTGAGTGTCAATTATCTTTCTAATGCATATACATATATTATTTTACTTCAAAAAATAAATTGTACTGGAACTAATAAAATATCAATACCATTTTAGACACACTTATCGTATATACTGAACCAATCCATTTTTGGTAATACCAAAGGTAACCATTTTGACCCATTACACAGCCTGCCAAAGTCACCTTGAATGAAAAAGTTAATGTTAGTAAAAGAAAAAGGAGCGTACATCTGATCGTGAAGGGATGTAGTCTCGCGAATCACGTTCTCTGCCATATCTAGAGTACATCTCTTCTGGTTCCTCATTGTCAATTCCTGCTGAAATAGATTTGATAGCCAGAAGTCATATGAGTTGAAGTTAACAAAATCGGTAAAATTGATAATGACTAGAAGTATTTATTACCTCTTCTATAGCCTACATTGGAGGTATTCTTATCATATAGTCCATGGGAATGAGCAGCGGAGCTCTGATTACTTCCATTATACCCAGAACGTGACCCATGTGCTACCCTGAAAAAGCATACATTTTCAGGAACATGTATTGATTTCTTTAGCGTTCGTCACAAATCTCAATTCTAGGACTTACAAGAAACTGAAAGATGACATACCTTGTAGATTCACTTCCGTATGCCCTATCATTATACACCAACTCTGAACTGTCACCATAGTCAAAATCTGGCCTTGACTGCCTCCTAGATGTTTCGCTATAGCGAGGATGATGTTCCTCCTACACATAACAGGCTTTTCAGATATTGGAAAATATGAAGTGTAATTTAGAGATATAGAACAAATATAAGTATATGACACAAAAACAATTAAGTTGAGTAACACCACAAACAGGTAAATTTTGTGTAAGAAATGAAACGGGTCAGGCAGACCCAAACAATTTTCATACAAAACTTTTAGGCTAAGAAAAGCATTTTTGCTACAAATGTAATTACAACCAGCAGATTTACTCAATAATATTTCAGCGAAATCATTAGCTTTTATGCATAAGAAAATCACTTTGGCCCAGTTTTGACCCAATCACCCCGTCCTTTTATGATCCTTACCAGTTAGAGATACGACATAAACAGAATCAACTCATCTATAGGCAGATTGGTCAAATTGCAACTTGTAAAGATATGTTGTCGACTTACAATTGATGAGTAAGGTCGCTTTAAGCCAGAAGTAGAACTAAAGTTCCGGCTACTGCCATCATTGTATCTTGATGGATGTTCTATATACATGTATCTGTCATCGTCATCATCATAGATTTGGGAACTTCCCCTATTAGGAACCCGAGTAGCAGTTCTGGAAGACTCTTCCATGTACCCAGCTCCACGTGAAGGGTAAGAATCTCTATAGATTGGCCTCTCAGTTGAAGATATGCCTGCATTATGCCTCGTGTATTCTGTTTTAAAGCTGCTCCTTTCATAAACTGAAAAACCGAGACAAAAGTTGAGTATTTTCTTATATTAAGAAGTGGCAAGATGGCAGGTTGATAATGGGTTAAAACAGGTCGACTCAAACTGAATAATGACCTAAAGACTTTTTGAACTATTATCTAACCAACCCATTGTGCCACCTATCAGCTCATATAGCCTCACTACAGCATAATAATTGATCACTGCATAGTGCATCTTGGTGCATACCTGGAGATCTTCGTCTTAAGGATCTGTCGGTAGAAGTATATGGTCTTTTGCTACCAATTCTATCAGAAACAGAGACATCGTATCCTCGGTCATCTCTAGAGCTGAATGACCTTCTACGACCCCCATCATATGGACTACGATCTCGAATGCTTCTTCTACCCCTGTCTCCGAACCTATGACTATCCAACCGATTCCCACTAGGCTCCCAAGAGCTACTGTAACCTCCATAACTATCTGTACCAACTGTATAACCTCCTCGTGCATATTTAGCAGATTTACCTCTCTGGCGAGGTCGAGAAAGCCTTGCTCGAACTTTCACCTACATGAATTAGTTCTCGTGAGACCCGTATTCTGAACCATATACATAATAAGATGAAAATTTAGAATAATGAGAAGGAATTGATGTAAGAAGAAACCTTCTTGTTTCTGAAAACAAGCTCTGAATCATTAATACCATCAACACAAGATACTGCAGATTCATGTGTGCTGAATGTTATAAAACCAAAATCATCCCTTTTAGCAGCAGGCATATTTCGAGCCAGTTCAACCTTCTCAATTTTCCCAAACTGTCGTAGATGATCCTTTATAATATCCTCCTCCCAAGAAGGCGGTAAACCATCAACAAAAACAGTCCTCACCTGGATTTCCGAAATCTTAGAATATTAGTGGATAAGCAGTAACTAGAGGTGGCCATTCTGACCCATTTACATATGAATGGGTTTTTGGTTAATGTTAATCTTTAACGGATCAGATGGACAAAACAAGATTGGCCAACAGACAAAAATTCATGTCTCCCAAGTATTTCGAATTGAATAAAACCCCTAAATCACTTATTCCGAAAACAAGAATATTATCGAAATAGCATCATTTATCTTTATCAAGCTTGATATAGACATTATAGAGAAAAAAACTTATTAGAGGCAAGAAAATTCCAGGTCAACCAGCCGGTTTGACCTGATCGGCATATGATGTCCCTTTTCTGCATGAACCCCTAACCCAAGAACCACATGAACCTGTTAACACACCCACCTGAACCATTCATTTTTTACATCTTGAGTTCTTAACTATCTAGCATGAAGCAAAATGCATATAAGTGGTAAGTAACATTCATACAAGGCTTTCAACTTGCGCCTATATACAATACCTGTGCCATGATTTCGTCATCAGGTTCGATAAAGGTGTCAGCAAAAGCTACTCTGGCCGTCCGATCTGTTCCAAATATGACATCCCTTTTTTGCAGCCGTCGACAAGCTTCCAAAGCATCTGCTCTAGAGGGAAAATCCAAGAAAGCAAAGCCCCGGTTCATACCTTCATTTTTGGTATCTTCAACCAATGTCAACTCCTCAAACTTGTCTATGCCATAACGCACTAGCTTTTCCTTCAACTAAAAAATTAAAAACTCAGGTATCAGGTTAAAAAGCGAAATAGAGATTCCATTTGAGTATTAAGTCAATATAATTTACCATATCTTTTGACCATGTTTTGCATATGTTACCAACAAACAAAGTGTCGCTATCTTGACTTGGAGCCACTCCACATTGCTTTCCATTGATCTAGAATAGTCAATACGTCAACTTACAATGTATATGAGACGAGATTATATACAAAGGAAAAAAGAAGTAGAAGATGAATACCGTTGGACGTTTGAAATCATTAAGAGCCCGTCTTGCCTGTTCAACAGTAGCAAACCGTATAAAAGCAAACCCTTTGTTTTTGTTGGTCATCGGATTCATTAAAAGCCTCACTTCAGTAATGTCACCCACTTGATTAAACACCTCCCTAAGATCTACTTCAGTAGTTTCACGATCCAGACCCCCAACAAATACCTCTAATTCTTTCTTTTTTTGCCTTTCTCTAACTACATCATGTCGTTCTTTCTTGTAACCATCTGGATCAAAACCATGTTCATCATAGAAATTATCCTCACTTGGATCTTCCTCTTCACCTTTTCCATCTAGTTCGGTCATGTGTTCTCCACCAGATCTTTCTCCTCGAACTTGGTCAACTACTCGTTGATACTCCCCTTCTTCCTCATAAGAGGAATTTTTATACTCAATATTTGGTCTCTCTTGTTTTTCTACTACATATTGCTCGTCTTCCTTTTCCTCTAAAATACACACACACAACAAAAATATTCAAGTACATGCGGTAAATACCCTCACTTCCTTGTATAAAAGATTTAACTTTTATGAATGAAATTTGGGCATACTAATTTCAAGATGTAGGATCAACTTACATATTTGCTTGTAAACACATTTATAAGCTATCAAAGCGTGGAAATAAGTTACTGAAAAACATATATCAGCTTCCTAAAAGATTGCCAGATATATGATTGACCAACTAATCAAAAAATATGCACAAAACACAACTCTATTTGCAATTACATAACAGAAAGCAGCATTACAAGACAAAAGCAAAACGACAAAATAGAAAGCATGACCATCCAATATTCCTTGTATGAAAGAATAAAGTTCACGAATCAAACTTGCACCAACGTTCGAGTGTTTGCTCGTCGTTTAGGCCGGTGAGTGAGATTTCTGCTCATTGCAGTCACCTCCGGGCTTCTTCGC
>JANDBE010000028.1:24636988-24654028 GCA_024320915.1 Erigeron philadelphicus
TCCATTTATATGAACCCTGACTTTATTGTAAACAAATAACCCATCTTTAATAAAAACCCCCAATTTTGTTCATCTCAAGAACCCTAAAATCAAATAATTAAATAAACAAATCATACCTTAGTAAGAAATAACAAGATGAGAAAGTAATGAAAAATCACAAGTTTATTCCTCTTTTGTCTTGCTAAAATTTAACCTTACTCACACCCCCACTTTAAATTTATCCAATTTCATACTAGCTCTTGATTATGGTTATTAACACTATTATTATTCTTCTTATTATTATTTGATTCTTGAACAAGATTGAATGGATTTTACACTTAAGAGAAGCTTAAGAAAATGGAAGAAGAAGAAGAATAAAATGGTGAAGAGGTTGGTAGTGATGGGATGGTGAATCACACTAAGAAGTGGATGGCTGGACAATCTTCCTGATTGCCATGTTTTTGTCAAATTAAAAAGGGTATTTACCCGCTAAAGTTCCAACTAATTTAACAGCATAACTCAATTTTAGATATTAGAAAATTATTTTGATGTTAAAGCTATAATATAAATTAATTTAGTTTACCTTTTAAATTTTCGGGATGTTATAGTTATATATATTTAAATTGTTTAAGGTCAAATAAATTGGTATGATCATACATGTCGATCTGTTTACGGTCAAATATTTAAAGTCAATCAAAAGATCAAGGTTTCAAGTCAAAGAGGTTATTGAGTAACCTTTTAGATAGTATATATACTTTCAAATATTTTAGAGATGACAAGTCGATCTGTTTACCCAAATGACCAATTCGAATCTGATTTGAAAAAAAACCCTATGTTCGTGGATTGACAAGTCAATAATCCAACCCCTTTTGGTTTTTCTTGGATTTTTGCACAATTTTATTTTATTTTTGTCTCTTTTATTCGTTCGTCTTATACCCCACATCACTATTTATATTTTGCCATATTAGATTCCATTTGAGTTTTTTTCCATTTGTTTTTGTCAACTAAGATATTGGAAACTTTTACCTAACGTATTGTTTTTCTTTCATTTTTGATTTTTTTTCAACAAACTAAATGTTTGTATTTAATACTACAAACTTTTTGACGCCGTTTTGTTTATATAAATATTTGTTGGTTTTATCCGGGTTATTTTTGGTTTTTCTTCACTTTTTTTCTTTTTAAATTTTTAAGTAGGTTCAACGTAAATAAACTGCCCTAACGAAACCATATCAACCATGATAACAAAAGCTATGGGGCACAAACCTCACTGATTAACATTGTTTTATGTATAGAATTCATTAGATTAATAGACAAAGTAGTATATCCTTGATCTATACTTCTATAGTTTTATAGTTTTATAGTTTTATGCTATTATATAAGAATTATATACCCGTTGTTGAAAAGAAGTGTTGGGAAATGACCTATGTACCCTTAATGAATTAATTTACACCATAGGTCATTTATCTTCTAAATATTTTCACCACCATTTTTACATGTACATCAACTTGCATCATTCGACATTGTCATTACCACCAATAGTCGCCACCATGACAACCGGTCGCCGACATCACCAACTGTCATTACAACCACCGCCGCATTGCACGGATACCGTGCTAGCTTTAAATAACTAATTTTCTTTGTACGAATTAAATTAGAGAAAAATATAAACTTGTAACAACTTGTTATATTAATTAAAGAGGCTTTGTTAGAAAAAGCGTGTGAAAGTGGAAGAAGGAATGGAAAGAGTAAAATAAAAATAAGGTGCGGGTGCGGTGACCGATGAATCAACAACATTGAGGAAAAGCACTCGTAAACAGAATCTCCTCTTCTTCCTCTTCTTCGACTTTTCTTTCTTCCACCAAATCAAAATCAAAAATCAAAATCCCAAATTCCATTCTTTCAATATATCTTCAATTCAAAATCAAATCTTGAAAAAAAAAACAAAAAATCATGTGGGTGTTCTATTTGATATCGCTACCATTAACAATGGGTATGGTGATCTTCACTTTAAAATACTTTGCAGGACCAGATGTCCCACGTCACATCTTGTTCACCGTAGGTTACACATGGTTTTGTTCTCTTTCTTTCATCATCCTCGTACCTGCCGACATTTGGACTGTAAGCATAACCCTCTCTCCTTTTTATATGTATCTATATATATCTATATGTTTGCATCTGTTATCTTTTATTAGGGTTTGGATCAAAGGATTGAAATGAGTTTTGATGACTTTGATAATAATTTGTAGTTTAAGTTATGTGATGATTTGTGTTGTAATTTAAAGAATTTTAGTTTTTTATAATTTGATTTAACAAGCTGGATTGTGTTTATTGTAAATGCAAGTTATTGGAGTTGCTTTTTTACTGTTGAAAAATTGGAAATTTGCATAAGTTTTTAAATAACTAAGATTGTACCCGCGTAATGATGCAGCTGTGTGAGGGCTTTATTGGTTTATATATGATTAGATTAAGAGATGATTTAGGGTTAACATTCTATTAACAATTTACGTAACGACCTACTTTTCATTTGTGTGGATTGGCTGTAACCTTCCCTTTTTAATATCTTATTTAATTTTCAAAGTTTTAAAAGTCATCCCCTTTTAGCCATCTTGTTACCCTATATCCCAAAATGATGATGAAATTGAAACCTTGTTTAGTTATATATAACTTAGTATAGTTTAGTTTGTAATCTTTGATAGTGATGTGACGTTCTCTAATACCTCGGTTGCATAATGTCTTAACAATCCAAGCATATCATCCTTGCAAGTTGAATAATGTCTCATTGTATCTACGTCGACAGGATTTAGCCGCCTTTTCTGGATTTTAGGTCTCAAGATGGATAAAAAGGGACAATTATAATAGTTGGATGGTCAAAGGAGCCATAAGGGACAAAGTGAAATATAGGTTGTTAGTTTAGATAAGAAATACCCATTTATTTCCGGACCAAAAATGATACTTTTTCATACTTTTAATTTCTACCAATCTTCCTACTTGTATGGCATAATGACACATTTCATCATCTCTGTGTTATGGGGATGAATTAGGCATAGAATGTGGAGGATTTATAACATTGATTTTGTAAGAGGTGTTAAATTGGGAGGGTCTACGTCATAAATGCTTTATAAGCAGTACATATAGAGATTTTGTTGATTCTTATATATTGTGTTGCAGGCTATGATTAATCATGATAATGGAGGGATATCTTTCTTTTGGAGCTGGTCGTATTGGAGTACTTTTTTACTTACTTGGTATGCTACTGATGTTCATATGTATTCATTGATCTGTATATAACTTAAGAACAACGCTATTACGTCACTTTTTTCTTTTGGTGATCATATGCTTCTACCACTTCAAAGCTCTATGACATTTTGTTCTTTTTTATTTATGTTGCACAATTTGTCTAAGCAGGGCCGTGGTGCCTATCCTTCAGGGTTATGAAGATGCTGGGGATTTCACTGTCAAAGAAAGATTAAAGACTAGTGTACATGTGAATTTAGTGTTTTACTTGATTGTCGGTGCTGTAGCGCTTTTTGGACTTATACTGCTTATTCTTATGCATAGAAACTGGTTCGTTTTTGATACCCTTGTTTGTTTGTTTTTTTCGCAACCCATCCTAAGTATATGCTGTATCTATTTTCTTTCTAATATGAGGTAGAATTTACCCACACACACACACACACACATATTCTATGAGTTGTTTAAGTTATCTTCAAATAATACGCTTTTCCTTTTTACTTTTAAAATGATTGGCAGGGGTGGAAGCTTGATTGGTTTTGCTATGGCATGTTCAAATACATATGGACTTCTCACTGGTGTATTTCTTCTTGGATTTGGCTTAAGTGAAATTCCAAAAGGTATTTGGGTAAATGCTGATTATACCACTCGCCAAAAGGTTCTTTCTCATAAAGTCGCTAGGATGGCTGTAAAACTTGACGATGCTCATCAAGATCTTTCAAATGCTATTGTTGTAAGTTTACTTTTCTTTTTATTACAATAGTTCTTTTGATAAGTTTTATGTTATTCTAAGACATTGTTTATTATTAAATCAGGTTGCTCAAGCAACATCGAAGCAGATGTCAAAGCGTGATCCCTTAAGACCTTACATGAATATTATTGATAAAATGCTGACACAAATGGTAATTATGCTTTTTGTCTTTTTGAGACATTTCTGCTATCAACTTAAATTTTACATATGTTGCATATTCCAGTGTTGATAGATTTTGTATATTTCCAGCTTACTGAGGATCCTTCTTTTAAACCGCAAGGCGGAAGGTTAGGGGAGAACGACATGGATTATGACACGGATGAAAAATCTATGGCAACACTAAGACGCCAGCTTAGAATAGCACGGGGCGAGTATTATCGTTATAAAAGGTGAGATAATGGAGGATTTGTTAAATTGACTAGTCATGGTATAGGTTATATATACAATTCTATTTTGTTTTACCGGATTACTGATTCATGGCTTTTTTCTTGATCAGTGAATATATGAATTTTGTGACGGAAGCTCTTGAGTTGGAAGACACTATAAAGAATTATGAGCTCCGTTCTTCTACCGGATGGTATGTTCACTACTCTTTGATGCTACAACCTAAGTTGGTATTAACTGGTCACATACTTCAGTAAAATGTTCTATTGAAAGCAAATCATAAGACAGATTTTAGGAAAATATGTTTATGCTATTCATTATAAGATTAATATCCATGTACAAAGAGTAAGAGGTGATTAAATAACCAAGGATGCTAGATTAGCTAGGAAAGTAAATAAACTGGAATTTATATCTATCCTGTTCTACATAAATAATCCTCAAAAGTAGTTTGATTGATTTCAGAGTTCAGACAATTCAGTTAAGGTCAATGTAGTTGCTATGTTCATATCATGGATCAAGTTCATAGAAGATTCCATATTCCGGGAGATCTTCATACTAAAGGTTTTAAGGTGGAATTTAAACTGCATACTTACGATATTTTTCTGGGGTTTGTTTGATTTGCAGGAAATATGTTTCAAGCTTTAGGCCAGAGCGACCTGGGAAGTTAGGGTCTTGTCTTGATACTATTGGTAATCTTTTAACTTAACAGAACACCTTCTTTTAGAACCATTATTTCTTCTCTTTAAAATGTAGTTTTGAAGAATACTGTTACTATATATACAACTACTGCTACTGACCCATTTGACATCTGTTAAATATGAAATCCAACAAAATAACACAATCACAATCATGGATACATGATACATATTGTATGATCAAGTGATTACAAGAAGTTCAAGGATATCCAAAATAATGAATTTATACTATAAAAAATTGTAGTAAAAAGAGAGTGTTCATACTTGGAAAAAGCAATTGAAGAGGCTTATTGTTAGCTTAGATATGCTCTTCAAACGTCTGGTGGATCCGCGGCAACAGTATAGGTTTCAGCAAAAGGTGTTACTCTTGCCGTTCTCCATGGACGTATGTAACAGTATCTGTAATCACAGTCTCGTGGTTGTAAGGCCAGTCTTTTAGTCATCTACCACTAGATTATTGCCCATGTGATTTTACTTTTCACTGATTCGTGATGACTTTCTTAGATAAATATAAACAAACCTTTTCTTAAAGTTTTAATCTAAATCACTTTGGGAATAAACAAGTCAAAGTAACTTCCAGATTGGTAAACTTATGAGTTTTCAATCACACTGCATGTGATATTGAAGAGAATCTTCAACTGGAGGTCTTGTCAAATGTAGTCTTGTTGACATGCTGCTGAAGAATGTCAACCCGAACTCCCTTGATATATTAGAATAGGGATGAGCAAAAGACCCATAAACCCGAACTGGAACTGACCTGAACGAAGCTCTAACGGGCCGGGTCACGGGTCAAGTTTTTTGTTGCATTCCTCGGTCACGTGTTGGTCGGACTGGGCCGGGCCCGAACCTGAACCGAACCTTCATGGGCCGGGTCACGGTTCCGTTTTTCATGCTCTCGTGGCCACGGGTCAACCCGGTTCGGTCTGGGTTTCGACCCGTGCACATCCCTATATTAGGAGCCTCCTCTATTTCTCAGTCGTTGATCTTTGTAAATGAGGTTATGTATGTTGAATCGAAAATGATTTTTAGAAACTTTGTATTATTTTTGTATAAACTATAAAAATTTCATGTGAATTCTATTAACTTTTTCAAATGGGAAATTTTTCAGAGTTGGTATGGCGGTGTATATTGAACAAGCAACTCAAAAAGTTTTCAGCTATCATGTTGGGTTGTTTGACGGCTGCAATTCTTCTAGCAGAAGCCACTATACTGCCCAATGGAGTTGATTTTTCTCTTTTCTCCATTTTAATCAATGCTATTGCGACAAATGAAGTGCTTGTGCAGGTAACTAATCACTTTCCTTTAGTTTTCCTCCGTTTTTCTTGAAAAAGATAACTTATGCCTATGTATCTTCTTTCAGGTTGTCGGTTTTATTCCTCTGATCTATATGTGTGTATGCACATACTATTCTTTGTTTAAAATTGGAATGTTAACTTTCTACTCATTTACTCCAAGTCAAACGAATTCAGTCAGCCTGCTGATGATATGCTCGTGAGTTTTATATACCTATGTTTGTTACTGAGAGGTGCACAATGTAGTTCTGACTTGAAATATATTTTAGACAGGTGGCACGGTATGCACCTCCAATCTCATACAATTTTCTAAATTTAATTCATCTTCCACAAAATGCGACTACTATCTTTGAAAGGGTCTGTCTTCAATCTTCTTATCTTTTATATTACGAGTATATTATTATTATTATTTAAGATGCTGATATTAATCACATACACAGAGAATGGGGAAAATCGATGATGCGGTCCCTTTCTTTGGGGATGGTTTCAATAAGATCTATCCACTTATTATGGTTGTATATACCATATTGATAGCAAGCAATTTTTTCGACCGAGTAATGAGTTATTTTGGGAACTGGAATATATTCCGGTTGAGAAATAATGAAGCTGATGATCTTGACGGATTTGATCCTTCAGGATTGATGATCCTTCAGAAAGGTAAAATTCTACCATCCAAAACTGCCATCTTGTTAGTTTTCTACTTCGTATTTATATGTCTGTTTTTTTCCCCCTTTGTCATAGAACGCTCTTCACTTGAGAAAGGACATAAGGTCGGGGAACTTGTTATTCCCCTTGCCCGATATTTCAATGGTGCAAGTGTTGATATCGAATCTGGAAATGATAGTGTGGTAAGTTACATTTGATCGTTTTGTCAGTCAATGTTAGAGGTGGGCATTTCAACCCATTTACTCCTGAATGGGCGGATTTGTATTATGTTTTAGGTCTACTGGGTCAAGGTATAGTTAAAGAAATACGAGCAGTTAACAAGAAAACTGGCCAAATGTCAAATGTGTAGAAAATCATTTTGGCTGTATTTTCAATACATAAAACTTGCTTAATCATTTTATTTTTAATACACACACACACACACACACACACACACACACCCACCTATTAATTGAAATAGCATAATTCGACTTAGATGATACTAATTGTTAAAAATTTGGATGAGGGTTCTAGGTCAACTTGACATGTTCATTAATTACATGTTTTGGGTTTTGACCGATTGCCCGACCAGATCTACTTTTCAATGTCAAATCTTTTCCATTCCTTTTTGTTCTTAATAAAAAAAATTTCCTGCTGTTTAACGTATGTGACATTGTTGTTTTCATATAGGTTGTCAATTCAAGGCCGACAAGTTTAATTGACAATGGTAATAGGGGTTATTCAGAAATACCTAAAACAGAGGTTCGTGATAGCAGCAACAAAGAAACCATAGCCAGAAAATACGAAGCGTTAAGGTCAAAGCAGTCCACAAAAACCGACACCAAGTCAAATACCGGCACCTCCACTTCCTCTTCACTCGATATAGACAATAGTCAGAATATGGGAAGTGGACAGTCATCCAAGATTGCCTCAACTTGGACATCAATGAAGTCAAATTTTCAAAACTTCAAATCTAACATGGAGGCTAGGCGATTCATCCCATTAAAACAGTTTCAAGATACTCAAGTATCTCAAAGCACTTCCTCTGAATCACTCGATGACATTTTTGAGAGGTTAAAACGTCCTTCACAAGACCACGATACCTTATAAATTTTGTTTGTTAGCACCTTCAACAGAAACATTCTTTCGGCAGTGGTTTGTGATGTTAATATGACCCTGCAGCAATATATATGATCAGAGTAGCCTAGAGGGAGAATATGCGAATGGTTTCAATCTCCCATGTTGTATTATACATATATCAAAAAGATGGAAGTTATCACCATAACTGGAGATTACATGATGTTAGTAAAAAAACAGTGAATGCACATTTATAGAGCTATATAATATGACAGCAGTTTACGACTTTACGGTTTATTTGAGACTGTAAATACATTTTGCCTTGTTTTTCTTTTTTCTTTTTGTAGGAATGCATATTGTATGCGGTTGATGTGACAATCTCCATCCATTTACTTACAAACAGGTCGATTTGGGCCGTGTTTAATCTTCAATGGATCACAGAGGTTGTATCACTTTAGTCGAAAAAGAAATGGGTCAACTTGGTAAATAAAATTTTTTTTGCTAGGTAAATATCCCAACAATTAACTACACGAACCTGACAAACACCAGCTTGAAGCTCCCCTAAAAGTTACTTTTTACTTGGGTTTTCTTTTACCCTACACTTCTAAAAGTAATTTTTAACTATCTAAAAATGTGATACGGAATTTGTAGAACTAATACGTTAATTATATTTGATCAAGAAGAATATGAATTAATTAAAGCATAGAAATAGTATGTCAAACTGTGCTTATTATACATAAGTCATAACAGTAAATTACTCCGTATATTTGCATGTGTAACACTCTTTCAAAAACCACAGAAAACACAGCTAAATTCCACCCCTCTTTTCTGCACCCTACAAGCCTTTTCATCACTTCTTTATCTGCACCTTTCAGTTCGTTAGTGAGAGCCCACAAACATACTCTGGTGCACGTCTTCCCTCATCGGTTCATTCAACATCTCCAACTTCCATAGTCCCACTAAACATTCCAAAATATCAGCATACTCATCGTAGTATAGACCCCAAAATCTTGAGCTACTGCCGAGTAATGACGGAATTAAGCGCGTCATGTCCCTTTTTCACGAGGTAAGCTGAAATTTTGATCTCCTTTTTTTTGCATCATGTTTGCAATTGCAAGCATGCTGGTCGTGGGATTAACTTCAAGTAGCTTCTCGAATATTTTGATGTCTTCGTTCTCATGAAGACATCAGAAATGATGGCACATACGAGCAAGTGTATTTTCTTTTGTTAGCTGTGGTGTGTTAGTATGTGACGTACATGTGGCTTGCTCCTGGAATGATATATGTGTATACAAAGCCCACGCAAGGGTTATTTATCCGTTCCTGTATCATGAGGTATTTGTTAATCAGTTCAAATTTGTAGACAAACTTGTACCTAAGGCACCTAGCTACAACTCATTAAATTGAATCCCATTTTTGTTGGCTTCCAAATGTGTGGCCCTCTTCCCTTATTTATACTTTGTCTATCAATATCTAGCAACTAAAGATTGATTCATTCTTCAGTGGGTGTTTGAATTACCACCCACATCTACCAAATCAACTGATGAAAGTTTAACTGGTGACGTGAGTATCAAGTCTTCATGCATATTTGACATGTAATCCCCCCACCATCTCCCTCAGACCCCCACCATATGTTGGTTGTGGGTTCAAGGCTTATAATGGACACTAATTTAATATCATCAATTTACCGTTTCAGGAAAAAGGAAAGAAATTTAACAAGTAGTCATTTCATAATTTGTATAGCATAAGTTAACAAATGACTGAAAAAAATCAATGAAGGTTCTGTTTTAACTAGTATGATTAGTGAATGCATTGTCAAATGGATGAGAATGAACAAATGACTGTTAAGTAATGTATATAGTAGTAATAGTAAAGTAATAAGAAGTACTAAACATATAAAAAAAAAGGCCATGAATTTATGGATGTAGAAACTTACCAATTAGGAGAAGTTCAAGCTTTTTCCTTTTTGATCTTCTTAAGCAGCATCATCTTCTTATCATTCTTTTTGGCAATATATAACTTCTTCCCCTTTTTTAACTTTGTGACAGGCTTCAATTTTCTGAAATTTCTAAAACACAAATATTATCTTCCAAATTTCTCCTTGGCTTGAACACCTTGGTGATCAAAAGGTTCAACACATTACTAGAACACTCAAGGGTGAGACCCATTGCTATTGCCTCATCATATAGCCCTCTGCCATTCTCAAACTCACCGTTGCTGCAGAGCTTTGGTATCAGCAGGTCATAAACTGTTTCATACCCACCTAACGAGCTCTTCTTCTAGCTCAAATAACGCAAGAGCATAATTAACCCTCTCAACCCCACAAAGATTACCAATTAAGTCATAATAGAACTTGCGTTCAGGGACTAAACCGTCTTCAATCATCTGATCAACCATTTGCTTACCTTTACCAAATAATCCAGTTAGATAAAAAAGCTCGTGCGGCAAGAGAATAACTCACCCAATCAGGAGAACACCTGCTTTTCTCTTGTGTCGAGAATCTGAAGAGATTCTTTAACTCTTCTAGTTCTACCAAGACAAGATAACAAAATATTATAACTTATAGTGGTTGGTGCAATTGCATAAAGTCGCATCTCTATCATAACATTCAATTCTTCGGGAACAAGCCCGGAAGGATTAGACTTCAAGTTTTTCTTGCAAAGACATTTGAGAAACATGTTGTCGCAGAATAGGTTTGGATTGATTCCTGCACCTTTCATGTCCTTTAAGATTCGTCTTGGCTCTTTAACATTCTCTTGCATGGACCACCCATGAAGTAGATTTCTGTGAATGAGATGTTTCAGTTCCGCACTAGAGATCTTATCTTTATGGTGATAAGTAACCCCCTCTGCTCGTTTGACATGCCCTTTTGAGCATAAAACAGAAACTATGGCATTAACGGTTGTACTATCTTGAGGGCACCTTAACTTATCCAAGTTCTTGAAGACACCCAAAGCTTCATCTACTCTTCCTAGTTTAACCAATGACTTGGCTACAATACTAAATCTCGAGCTCTCCATCACCCTATTTTCTTTACTCTTCCTAGATTAACAATGACTCGGCTACAATACTAAATCCTTCTTCTCAGCAAACACTCTAATAGCATGATTATAGTCTTCATCTTTCATCCTAACATCATGTTTTCCTGACCATAAAAAGAATCTGAGCAGCCGTCTCACCGGCGCATCTCTCTTACTAAAATCAAGAACTTGGGTCACAACCGACGAGCAGCAAGAAATCTTGAGCTCGTCAAGACTTGCTTCTAAATTATCTAAACTACCAACCCCTTGAGAAACAACATTACATAGCTTTTCAACATCACTTGACGACGAGTATTGGCATAACAAAAAAAGCCGTGAGTTCAACATGAAAATGTTTCCCCACTTGGGTTGCCACAAAGCCTTCGTATCCTTGAATAACAATCAGCCAAAGTGCCAAACACACATAAACACTCCAACATTATTCGTAACATTTCATCGAACCCCTTGTGTGCATTAACAAACTTCCAAAAACATTAACTCTTTATATACAATCATCAATTTGTCATCAATCCTTTATAACATATCATTGATCTCTATTAAATCTCCAAAACCTGCAAACTCGATCCAATTTTATATTATCTGTTCCTTCCAAAAAATAGACAAAAAAATTCAAATGAAATGGAAGATTGAAGATATCAGAGGCAACAGTGGAAATAAATTTTCTAAAACTTAGAATATACTTGCATTATATATTCAAAAAATTAAATAAATATATAAATACTTTCAAATTAACATTCATTTGGCGCTTTCAGGAATATCAAGTAGATCTGGGTGGTACTTTTTCCGGCGAACAAAATCACTTTCCAGTAAACAATTATTTCTTTATAACTTAGTTCTGTTTATGTTAATTACCTAATTATGCTAACTAATCATCATCATAATATAATTAGCAAGTTTTGTTAAAATCAAATGTTTGAGAAACGATCCATTCAGGATGATACTAAAAGCTCCATGCTGACCACAGGTCGAATCCATACTTTGTTAGTTTTGAAAGCCAATACCTCAACCCTGAACTACCAATATAAAGAAAAGAAAGAGTAATGCTATAGTGGTAATGTCTTCCTTCTCAGTTCTCACTAACAGGTCGGGCAAGAGGCTTCCATAGATTTAGCATATTTACCATTTGTTTTAGATTGATACAAAATAAGCTTTGGAGGATATATGTTTAATCTTCTTTCTACAATTCTACTTTCTACAATTCTACTTAAACTTTTTTCTCTTCATTCTACTGATAACTACTAACATCACTAACCTTTCTATCAATAATATTATCCTTACTTTTCAAAAAAGCATGGACAAAACCATGAACTGACTACGGTTTTCAGCTTATAGTGATATACTCATATACATCATTCATCACTTCATCATTCAGTTCTATCATGCAAATGCTTACATACACTATATATTCTTTCTATGTACATGTGATAATAAACAAAGATGACATCACGAGGTGGCACCTTTGACCTTTATTTAAGAATAGCTTGATTCAAGTTTAGTTTCAACTCTAACATGTCTAACACACAGATAAAATAACAAATTAAGCCTGCAAGGAAGGAACTAAGTTAAACGGGTTGATAAAATAAGATAATTCTTTCAATCATAATTAAGAATTGACAAAGCACATATTTACAATAAGTTTTTCTAACCCTACAAAAATGATCCATAAGTTTTTAGGTCAACCAGGCCCATCTGTTTTGACCTACTGATACAAAAATTTTATTACCTGAACCTATACTAACCGATTACCCAACCCACCTATTTTTTCTACCTCTAATTACCTTGAGTTCTGAAAATGTAGCAGAAGTGCATAAGTAGCTTGCTTGAAAAGGCACACTGCACATGCCTCTTACTGGCAATACCTTCATTTCTTGAATGAGAGGATTTCGAGTTAACTCTGCAACAGCTCTCTGTAGATAGTCTCACCAGTGAACAATAGTCCAAGACGATCCAGCAGCATACAAAGAGAAGTGCCATCCACCCGCATTTAACAACCATTCACCTTATAAAAATGATAAGCTAGTTCCATTTCACCAGGATTCTTATACTACTCAGCCACACTCTACACATAAGAAGGTTTAAGTAGGATCTTGTTCTGAGCCATCAACATACCAAGCTTGGAAGCTTCCAATGAATAATTCTTAGTCCAAAGTCCTTTCATCATAATAGAACAAATTTCCGAATCAATAGAAGTTACAAATCCTAATTTCTCGATTTCGGTAAGCAACGTGAAAGCATCTAGTACCCGTTGTTCCTTTAAACACAACCTCTTTAACAACTCGCTACAAGACGCCCCATCCGGCTTCAAACCACTTACCAACATTTTTTTGAATACTTTCTCAGCCTCTCCAGATTTTCCAACCCTAAGTAATGTCACCACAAGAGAGCTATAACACTCACTTTTAGAAACACTCTCTTTAGCAAAAAATCTATCAGCCAACTTATACGCTTCCTCAACTTGCTCCTCCTTGCAGAGACCATCAATCAAGGTACTAATCGTAACTCTGTTTGGTGCACAACCACACACCTCCATACGATCCAAAATATTCAATGCCTCAATCGTTCTACCCTTTTCACAAAAACCATGAATCATAGTAGTATACGTAACAACAGTCGGTGCGCATGCCCCACCTTTGTTTTCCATTTCTTTCAACAAGTCCAAACCTTTTTCCAAATTCCCAACCTGACAATACCCATCAAGCAAAGCCGAATACGCAACAACATTCGCCAAACACCCTTGTCCATCCATAACCTCAAACAACCTATAAGCGTCTTCCACCTTACCCAAATCACAAAACCCTTTAACCAACGTAATAAACGTCACCATATCCGGATAACAACCTACAACCTTCATCTCCTCCATCAACTCCAACCCTTCATCAACCCGGCCCGTCTCACATAACAACCTAATCACCACATTATACGCTGTAGTATCCGGCCTACAACCAAAATCACTCATTTTTCTAAACACCCACAACCCCTCATCCCCAATCTTAGCCTCCTTACATAAACTCAAAACAATCTTGAAACTTTTCACACTCACAACACACTTATCGACACGATACGCCTCAACTACTTCCTTAATCAAGTTAGGATTTTTATGAATCTTGAAATGTTTACAAGCAATATTATACATATATGAACTATGTTTATATCCACCACCACCTTGAATTCCA
The DNA here is from genome assembly GCA_024320915.1 of Erigeron philadelphicus. Taxonomy (NCBI): domain Eukaryota; kingdom Viridiplantae; phylum Streptophyta; class Magnoliopsida; order Asterales; family Asteraceae; genus Erigeron; species Erigeron philadelphicus. The sequence goes on from JANDBE010000028.1 coordinate 24,651,257, forward strand.
GCCCAAACAAAAAACCTAAGCCCAGATACACAATATTTATTTCCAAGACTGCACCTTTTTAACAACTCCTTAACACATGATGCATTTAAATTAGACCCCACAATTCTTGTTAAAGTTTTTTCAATATTTGGATCATTTTTCTGTAAATGTGTCCAACAATTTTCAAGTGGGCTTGTGGGTGCAAATGATGTGAAGAAAAAAGTAGGGGTTTTGGGCCTGATTGAAAATGAGATTAATCGAGATATTAAAGGGGTTGACATTGAGTTAGAGATACCTATGTGTGTGACGACGGAGACGCGACGGCCGGAAAAAGGATATCGGCGATAGACAGTAGAAGGAGTATTGACCTGGAAAAGTATAACAGCAGCTAGCTCATCAGTCTGCGAGTTGTTACAACGAAAGCGGCAGTTGAGTAGACATTGGTGGTAAAATTATATATGGTATAGGTATTTTTCCTTTTCGTTTTCGCTTTTTTATTTGTTTGGGTCATGCTAAAAAGGTTAAATTTTTTCCTCTTTTTCTTTCTAAAACAATTTGCTTTTATAAATATGAGTATTATGTTAAGTTAAACAACCTTGTCATTAAAAGTTAAATACATTTACTTATACACTTTCTAGTTTTGCAGGTTTAGGTGTCATGTGTCAAAGCTTTGTTACAAGAAGGACTGAATATGTATGTTGATAAAGCTGGATGACTAAAAGGATGCAATAGAAGACTTGAAGGGTAAAAGTGAAGTATTGAAGTCTTGAAGGGTGGTGTGTGTAAATACCATTGTCTTGGTGTATAAATACCCTCATTAGGGTTATTTTCTTGATACAACAAAATCGATTATCTTTCTCTCTGAAGAACCCATTTACACACACATACATTCACATAGCTGTATATATATTTGATCACCTAGATCAAATATATTTCTGATTGTAATTCGTATATTGTTCTTAATCATATTGATTAAGACTTTTATATTCTGTTTCTGTAATAGATTTTATTAATAATAATAAACTCTAAGTCGGATTAATCTAGCCGACTGATTATTACATCTTGGATTAGATTTCGTTCATATTATTTGTTCGTAATGGGGGATTTAGCTTAAGTTGTCTAAACCAGGTTCGTAACATTTAATTGGGATATATCAGCAAGACTCGAATTTGGGTGTTACATCACTAAAAAGCTTGTGTGAAATGAGCTATTTGCTTGTTGCTTCTAAGTAATTGTATAAAATACCAGTATTGTATTACTTTGGCAACATTTTTGTTTTTTTTTAATTGATTAATTATATACAGTATATAGCTAGTTAATAAAGGCCAACCAAACTGGTTAGAGTCATTCTCAAATATTATTAACATATTGAATTCGATCTTTCGAGATCACAAACTTCGAGGTTTTTCCTTCCAAAAACTTATAACCGCACATGGTCAACTTTGTTAGTGTAGTTCAAAAATAAATGGATACCCACCAAAAGATACATGTAAAATCTTATACGTTCACGTCAGCTCAATTTAAATTTATCGTCTATTTAAATTTAAAATTATTGTTAATATCTTGTAAACTATTTGGTCATCCAAGACCTAAAGTTTTAACCTTTTTTTTAACCGGATTTTCTACCACCAAGCATGTGTAATAAAAGAAAAATTAAGGTATTATCTAAATACATTTTTTTAACAGCTAGTCGGTATTCGATATCAGGGAACACCTCATCGTATAATGATGAAGCCCTGCAGGTACTTTAGACTACGAAATGTAAACCATAAGCCGTTACAGGTGATTCAGGGAAAAACCCACAGACTTGTCACTCTTAAGAGTCGAACCCAAAACCTGTGAGAAAACCAGTGATGCATCTGCCAGTTGAACTAGTTTCATTTGTTATTACCTAAATACTATAACTTCATTTTTTTTTAATGAAAATGATTAAACTTTTTTAAAGATTATTTTAAAACTTTTAAAATTTGACATGTAGATTAACTAATTATCTTACCTGATATAATGCTTAATGATTAATTTTTTTTTTAGATTAATTAGTTAAAAGGATTAATCATATGCTTGTAAAACCTTGATTACTCTAAGACTTAAACGTCATTGTATATCCCTCCTAATACGGTAATACCAACATTTAACAATCACAAACATTAACACGTTGACTTTATATCATAGCTCCTCCCCCATGGCACCACCCAAAATCCATCGCGGCCGGAAACTAATTATACAACCCAATATCACCACCCAATACTCTACTTGCATGTTTGATTGTGATCCAAATCTAAACCACACCGGTGTTTGCTTACCTGAATGCATTCTCTTCTGTCCTTTAGTTTGCGCCACCACCGGACCATCGTCATCTCCGGCCAACTCACCACCTTATGCACAACCACCACCACCGGAAAACCAAGATGATCACCGCCCACCACTCTCACTTCCTTTAAAAATTTCTGTTATATTCATAACAGTCACTTTATTTTTCGCACTTTACAAGCTTTTCCGGCGGTGGCGCCGCCGTACGCCGCCGTCATCCTCGCCGGAAAATCAAGAAAGTTATGATCATGATCTAAATGATGTGGTTGATCACCCCATATGGTATATTCGCACAATCGGGCTTCAACCGTCTGTGATCAACGCTATAAAGGTTGTTAAATACGATAAAACCGATAAGATGATTGATGGGGGTGATTGTTTGGTTTGTTTGAGTGAATTTGTAGAAAATGATATGGTTAGATTGTTACCAATATGTAAACATGCTTTTCATATATCTTGTATAGATACTTGGCTAAGATCACA
>JANDBE010000028.1:24784022-24801733 GCA_024320915.1 Erigeron philadelphicus
AAGAATATTTTAAGTATAAGGGTCAATTATATATATATAAAAAAAAAAAGCTTTTAAAAAGGAGGACATTTTAAGTAATTTAAAAAAAAAAAAGAGAAAAGGAGAAAAAGAGAGTTTATTTTACTGGTGTGATCTTATCAAAGATTAAATTTTTATACTACTGCAAAAAAATTTATTTAACGTTTCATATTTTATTATTGTTTCTACTAAAGTACTAATTCAACTTTCAAATCTTTTAACATATATGTCAAATTACAATTATAAAGGTTATATTATGTAACAAATTTTTCTTCTTCGATTTGACAAACATATAAATTAGGGATAAGCATATGACCCAAAAACTCAAGATCTGGTTTAGGCCCACCCGATAAGGTATCGGACCATGTCACAGGTACTATTTTGTTGCACTGCAGGATTCAGATCGGGTCGGGCTAGGTTTCGACACGTGATGAACAAATGTTCCTTACACCCGAGAATCGAACCTATCCCAAACCGACACAGCCAATAGATTAACAGGCCGAGTCATAGGTTTGATTTTGTTGATTGACAGATTTCAAGTTTGCATGGGCCGAACTGAGCTTTGACCCATGCTCAATTGCTCATGCCTAATTACCAATTGTCACAATATCCACCATGTTATCAAAAAAGGTGTCACATTGATAGTTTACAAGGTATAAGATACATACATTATTAGACAGTTTAAAGATTATACATATACAATATGTACTACAAAACTTTACAAGTTCTTCTTTGATGCACTAAACTCTTTAAACAGTATATAGCTTGTTAAATCTTAACGAGTATAGACTGCGAAGAGCTAAATAACCAATTTGTTATGAAGAATGCTAGGCTAGCTTCTCGAATCATTGATTATATGTATTTCTAATACTATCATTTTGTTATTGTTATAACGTCTCAGTTATATTAAAGAAAATTGATTATATAATTGGATTTCTAAGAATTTGGGGCACTTTTTTCTCGGCTCGGACTGACACTTGAATTCTGAGGGCCGCCACTAGTGCACCATTATTGAGGTTATTACTGATAGTTCGTCTCTTCGTATTTTCCTAATTTTAGTCAAAGAAGCTGCTATAGTGATTGAAATTCGTAATAATAATAAATCAAAACCAAATCTAGTGAGGCTGCCACCATTTATATTTTATTGGCAATTAGCTTTTTTTTTTTGGTGAAGCTTAAGTGTAGCCGAGAGAGTAATAAAGTTTTCTCAACTTGTGTTCATCAGCTCAACTTTCTCAACTAAGTGAAAAACTTTTAAGTTGTTTATGACTTAATTGTACTAATGGAAAAAAGGAACCAGTCCATTTGAAACATGTTTATCCCAATATAAAAATTCAATTTGTTTACATTACTAATGTACATTCTTTAGATATAAATGAATCATGAATAGCTTTTTTTTTTCCTTAATTTTTTTAAACAACTAATTTTTATTACTATAATACTCCGGCACAATGTCGAAACATGAAACAGACAATTACAATTACATTAAAAAAGAAGGACTCATTACCCATAAGGGCCAAGAGAAATTAGACTTCCTATCACGATTAGAAATCCAAAAATAAGATAAAGACACAATAGAATGAAACACTTCTTCAAGAGGAGTATTGCTTCCATGGTGAAAAATATGATTTCTATGCTTCCAAAGAGACCACCACCACACAAAACAAGAAGCTTCCAACACGCGTTTGAATCTCGAAGGGAAGAGTGACCCGTGAACCCAATCTAACATCATCTTTGGACTTTTAAGTGACCCGTGAAGGAGGCACAAGAAGAGAAGAGGTGTGAAGTTGACTCAACATTATGGTGACAAAGTGGGCAAGAAATGTCATTAATATCCAAACCTTTCAGACTCAAGTTTAAACGCGAAGGAATACGGTCGCGCAACAATCTCCACATAAAAATGTTAACTTTCTTAGGAACCAGTGAATTCCATCGCGTCTTTATCGGCTCGCAAGGGAGGAGAGCACGTTCAAGACGCATACAGAAATTACGTACTGAAAAATCATTTTCACCAGGTATATTCCATAACCAAGAATCTTCCTTATTTGATAAATGAGAGTCATGAAGTAATGAAGTCAAAGTAGCGAATTATGAAGCTTCGATTTCATCCCGAATTGGCCTGCGCCAAGTTCATATCCATTCCCCATTATTCCATTTATCACAAACTTTATCTTGCTTAGTTACTTCCAAAGCATATAATCGTGGTAATTTCTGTGAGAGAATTTGATTTCCAACCCAAAGATCGTTCCAAAAAGATGTTGAAGCACCATTCCCAAGACTTTTAACAATAACATTAGAAGGAACAGAAGAAAGAGTGTGCACCTCTTTGAAAGTAGCGCTTATTCTAGCCCATATGCCACTCGTTTTAGAGCTGAAAGATATTAGATAATGTTGACCGTGTATTGCAATACTCCATTCAACTCCCCTCCCATTCTTTCTCCTTTCGCTTCCTCTTCTCCAAACACACACCTCCGACACCACTAATTACTAAGCCACCATCACGACATCACCACTACACATTGTCACAACCATCAATTGATAGGAATATTAACGGGTGCTATACTATTTTTTACACATGGTTTGAAATTAACTTCGTCGACCCAACACATTATTCTAGGGTCGATATTTCTATAAACTCTTTAAGATTCTTATAATAATCTTTAACCTACATTAAAATCTATATTTTTTTAATAAATATTTTACCTTTAAATTTTATAATAATAATAAATCTAATTTATGCACGTAAATAATACAACTAATTTATGATATTAATCGAAAATAAGAAATGGCTAAACCAAAATGCCACTTGATTAGACAATTTCAAAGAAACATACCTGCCAAAACAGATAACTTGGAGGAAATTATTAGTTTTATACATCTAGAAAGCAGAGCAATTTGCTAATTTCTCACTCGATTCAAAAATACAAACAACCCGTCCACTCTGTTTCTCTCTCTCTCTCAAAATATCACACGAAATCTCTGCCTTTTCTCTCTCTCTGAGCATTCGATTGGATTGGATCTCTTCCCTCACCCAATATACATACAACAATTCATACACATACATATACCTATATATCTATATTTCTGTATAGATCCGCCGCCGACCTGATTATTAAATGAGGAATGAAGAGATTGAAATTAGTTCCGATGACAACGATTTACCGTCGTCGGCGCCACGTGTCGGCCGGAAATATGGCCCCGTCGTTGCTCATGATCATGATCCCGTCGTTCTCGAGATGTCGTCATTTGATCGGGGATCTTCTTCTTCTAATAAGTTAGTTGCTGTCAGTTAATTTTGCTTTTTTCAATTTTATTATATTAATTTATTTATATATAGTAATGATGCTATATAATAATTGAAATGATTAAAGTGATAAAGTTAGGCTAAACGGAAGAAATGAAGTTATATATATATATATATATATATATAGGTATAGAATTGCGTAAACGTAGGAATAGGGTCTTAACTTAGAAAGACTGAGACCTGATAGTACTTTACTTTACCTTTTGACGCACACGATTTTACTCCTTGATACACTACAAAGTGTAAAAGATAGGTGCTTTACAGAGTAAGAATGCTTCAAGGTTAATAAAAGAGTAAACAATAAGGTGAATAAAAGAGTAAGTAAAGGAAACGATAGGTGAATTACTGGGTAATAATGCAGACATTACTTTCGATGCATTGCCACTCTATATGCTCTTTGAGAGATGTATTAAGGTGTCTATGTAGATGAAAGATTAAGTTGAAGGTCTATCATGGATAGGTGCATCAAGGAAGTCCTAATGGGTGGCCATGGGCGGGGTTATGTGGAAGTGTCAAACCCTTTCTATACATTCTAGGTTAAGCATCTTTCGAATTGGAAGTAGACTCTCTATATCAGTATGTATGACATTAGTGTTTGCTTTATATGTTGGCCTAAATGAACATGCTTGTAGCTTCCATTATGGATTTTTAGTGGGTCTGGTTATTGTAACCCAAAGCTTATGGTAAAACAAATACCAAAGAATGAGATAGCATCACATGGCAGCTGTGAATCGAATTTTTGGGGGGTGTTCATAAAATTTATTTATAAAAGTAATGCATATAGAAGCACGCTTGACCAAGAATTACCATGTTCACCATCTCGTTCTTTCTTATTTATTTTACATCGTATTGCTAATCCCCATATGGTGAGATTCACGAGAAGTTCCACTTATGGAAAAAAGGTAGTAAAGGTTCCTCTGCTTACACGTGTCTCTTGCTCGAGGACTCTAGGTTAAAAAAAAGGTTCATTAAAGTTCGGAAGAGGTATGGTGCATCAACCACGTGTCAACACTCAACACTGGAATTTTCCATACTTATTTCTCCAGGAGGACCCTGATCATTCCTCTATGGGTTTAATACTAAGAGGGTATCCGGGAATGTATACATCATGTGCTTATAGCTTTGGATTTTAAAAGTGAATACTTGCTTTGAATTGTTTGAAAACCTGTACTTTAGGTTATTTTAGAGGAAACCATATTCTAGTATTTATTTTTTTATATAATCGGATGGAGTAGTGCTTCTTTTGAGCACACTTTGTAAGCCACAAGCACTTAAAAAGTTGTAATCTTAAACCCCTTCTAAGCTTATCTTCAAGTCTTCATAGGAGGTGTTATTATGGTCTTTGTGAAATTAACTTAATTTGCTTTTAGTGTAATAAAATTGACTTGGGACTTTTTTTTTGCTCAAAAGAACTGTTTTGGTATGCAATCAGACAGATTATTGGAGCGTTTTTAACTTCTATTGTTGTGGGCAAATTGGTTGTCTTGTATGATATTTTGATTAGCTAGGGTAAAATTAATTATGTCAAATGCTTTAAAGATTGCTTCAGCTATATGGTGGTCTGATATATATGTGGCAAATTGCAAGTTATTATTTAGTCTTGACATTCAGATGTAACATACTTTGTTCATAAACGTTTATTGTGACATGCTAATAAATCTTACGAATTTATATGCATATTGTTGCATTAAATGATATAAAGATGAGTATGTTCGTTAAATGGTGAAAAGTAAAGTATCTATATTGGTAAATAGTGAATACTGAATAGTATCTTACATTTCATGCAGTATGCCTGCTATATGTCATTAAACTAATGGCGAATTTACAGGTGCAAGCTGTTCTGTTACTTTTGGGTGGATTTGAAGTACCCGGTGGAGTCCCTTCGATAGGAATCCCTCCCCAAAGTCAAAGGGTAAGAGAACAGTGATTCTTTCTATCAAGTTGTTGTGGTTATAATCTGTTAAAACTTCTATATTAAATGTTTTTAGGATTTGAGCGAATTTCCTGCAAGATCAAGTCAACCTCAAAGGGCTGCTTCCTTGATTCGGTTCAGGGAGAAGAGAAAAGAAAGATGCTTTGATAAGAAAATCCGCTACACTGTTCGCAAGGAAGTTGCACTTAGGTAGCCCTTCAACTTTTGGAGATTTCTTTCGTTATGTATTTTCCTCATGTGTTTTTGTCCTAAACCTAATTTTGAGTCTAAGCCTGCTATACTATGTATATTAACACTAATATCTATCGTCTTGATGTAATCTGACATATATGAGCGTCCTGATCCTTAGTTCTTAGGTTACAATTATCTACGGTCATTTTTTGCCCATCTCTATCTACATAAGGCTTTCAAACTTATCCTATGCTACTTTATTTATCCAGTTTAGTATCTGCAGCCTTCAATCTTTCCCTTTTAATGTAGTAATGATTATATATATAGTATCTTAAGGAGGGTATAAGAATACTGAGAAGATATATAGAAAACTATCATCATAATCATATTAATTAGGGAATTCAATTCCATCAAGAGTGTACTGATATGCTCTTTATTTCCCAAGATCTGTGTTTGTCATTAGTAGAGGTGGCAAAGTGGGCAGATTGGGTAACTGGTCATTATGGGTATTTTATAGTTATAGTCAGGATTGGGTTGCCGGACACTTTTTTCCATTTTTAAAAAAAATTAAATAGCTTGTGAGCTTCTCAAACGTGTTAAAGAAATTATACTATTCTATTAGTTATTCAACATTTTGAATAACATAATTTAGAAGGAATTATGCATTCTACTACACTATGGGACATGGGTGACTTTTTATGCATTTGACAAGAGACCTGAAGTATCTATTTTTTATAGTTGCTCTAAAACTTAAGTAAAGTAATTATTGAAAACAAAGTGAAATCAGACTAGAAAACTACTACAGTTTGTCGGCTGTAAGTTCAAGACTGGTGGCTATCATGTGTTGTTTTTTACTTGAGGTTGGAGTATATTTTGCTAGGAGTTACTTTTTGTGTTTATTTTTTCACTTGGATATCTAATTCATATACTTCCCACAGAATGCAACGTAAAAAAGGCCAGTTTACATCATCCAAGGCAATATCTGATGAAGCAGCTAGTTCTGATTGGAATGGTGGTTCTGGACAGGATGAAGAAACAACGTAAGCACCAGTTTCAATTATCTAGTTAACTGGAGATAGGAAGGTGGGTGGGTTTGTATTTGGTAACAAATCAAAATGGGTTATTTGAGTAAGATCCTCAAGAGTTCGTTCTGTTCCACCTCTTCTGTGAAAAAGGCTTGCATTCTATAGGTGGGGTCCAGTTGAGTTGGCTTGACCTGCAAGCACTTTCTTTTATCAAATATTTCAGAATTTTACTTATAATTAAGGTTCTGGTTATGTAAACTATATCATTACTCGTTTACTATTACCCATCTGACCTATTTGAAATAGACATAACTTAAACTACCTGTCCACAGGAAATGGGTCAAAGTTGTGTTTATTGGTATCTCTAGGCTCAGATTTTTAAACTTCTCATGTCCTTGGCTTTTTTTTTTTGTTAAGCTATAAATATCTTTTAAGTTTTTAGCCAAGATGCTAGTTAAAATTGCCTCAGAATTATATGTATTGCTATTTACAGATGTAGACACTGTGGAATCAGTTCAAAGTCCACTCCTATGATGCGACGTGGCCCTTCTGGCCCAAGAACATTGTGCAATGCATGTGGACTCAAGTGGGCCAATAAGGTAGGATATAAATCTTACATGTTTCTGCATTTTTTTTGTGTGGCAAATGCTGTCAATAACCAAATTTAGAAAAGATTTAAACTAGTTAGCAAGTTTTGCAAGCTCTTTCCATTTTAACCTTTCTATCCAGTGTTAATAATGTCTTCTAGTTCATGACCAAGGAATTGTGACTGAGAAATGAGTACAAGAGTGCATGTAGTACCATCATGGTCCTTTTTTTTTCTTTTTTTTTTTTGCATCTATTGGTAACCATTGTTTGTTACAGTCGTGTATGTCTTATTCTGAGTACTAACTTCTGCAGGGAGTTCTACGAGATTTAACCAAGGTTTCAGCACCTGGAGTTCAGGATCCTACTGGAAAGGCTATTGAGCAGGTAACTTCTTGCAAGCACACCATGTTTCTTTTGTATGGGTCAATTAATTAAAAGGGGATTGCCGCTTGCGTGACTCACTTTACTACTTTACTAGCTATAAAATGGCGCAAAATCGTAAACAAATGAAACTCTAATCATCTGTTGGTTTGTTTAGCAGAGTGACGGGGAAGCAAACAACTCGGAGACTGCAAATGTGAATCCTCTTATGATTAGTAATGGAGACAGCTCTGCTTGATGTGGAAATTAAAGATGTAAAATAAGAGAGGATGCTATAATTTTAATCATCACACCGAAGATCTGTAGACATAGTTTGTTTTGTTACAGGTACATGAGACTGTATCATAGTGGTTGCTAGATGTAGGTTTTGAAGCGTGACTCGGTTGCATCTCTCATACTTCATCTTATTATAACATTAAATGCATTCGAGTCTGTTGCTTTCTCTAATTTAGCTTTATACTGTTGGCCTAGAAGAAGCCTAGAAAATATGGTCATGTATAGAAGAAATGCATTAGCGAGCAATTTTTAACTACCAGAAGCAACAAAAAGAACCATAGAGGGTGGGAATTTTATCGCAGAGTGTTCATTGAATATGAGAAGTCAAATGATCCGTAAAGTAGTGATGTGGGATATTCTATATTCTATACTCACCGACGTGGCAACAAATATGGGCTTAAAATATTTTTTCTTAATCATCTTGTTCTTAAACTCACACTCTCTAAGTTTCTTTAATATTCGTTCCTTTTCAAATTAAGTGTTAACGAAAGGAAAAAATACAGATGGATGAAAAGGAAACATGAGATGACATATTGTTTTGACGTGACAATTACGAGTAGAAAATTGGCATATTGTTCGCCCACCTAGCGGGATCAAATCTTTTTTTATTACTAGTGAATTTGGACATTTTTTCTCGATGGTTGTGACAGATGTTGTACTAGTCAAAAAGATAATGTAATTTGTTACATATATTTAAAAGTAAAAAGATTTTCAATGAAAGAATTATTTATGTGAATTTTAAATTATGAAAAACCTTTATTTGAATTTTTATGATATATATAAGATTATTATTTAAAATTTAATAATACTAACATTGTGTGTAGTAATTTATTCGTATTCTCATCTTTAGATCATTCGTTCCCTTTTAACAATGAAATTGGACAGATAACAAATCTTTATCCAAATTTATATTTATCTTAGCTATGACACAAATATTGTACTACTAGAACTAATAAGGTCGCATCTTTAGTTACAAAAGAGCTTGCTCAAACCACTTAATTGACTAACAACCTTTTAAATAGGGTTATTTTAACTCAAAATTGTTTTTTTTCATATAGTAATTTACATAAAAATGAAAAGCAAATGAACAACAAGCAACGTCGTCACTTCTGATTGTATCACAAAACTTAGATGTTTAAAAATGGCAACTAATAACAACTCTTTACACATTATTTTACCACACATAGTCATATATGTCCATAATATCATCGTAGATGTGATAAGTAATTTCTTGATTCTTTTGCTGTTCTAAAAAAAAAAAAGAAAATCTTAATTTAAAGAACTCAATGATTTATCCATTATCATTATTGATTAGTTAAATTGAGATTTACATGGTTAATACAATTTTATATTTTTATATTCTAAAATTATTCATAAAGAAAATAATTAATGATTTATTAAAATTAGAAAAATGATTATCTTTAAATTTATTATTTTTAAAGGCAGATTTGAGATTATTTTTGAATTGATCCCAGTACTTTGGTAGCTTGGAGGATAAGATAGATAGAAAACATTTATAAAAATAAGTCAACTTTATCGATTATACACTACTTATAAATAGATATAAAAAATCATTAAATTATCTACACTACAACAACATCAACAACGTAAAACCTAAACCTAACCTCTCACCGCTTCTCTCTTTTTCTCTCTGTCTGTAAACTTGTCTCAAAAATGGCTCGCAGAAGCTCTGGTGGTAAATTTATATTTTTCTTTTTTGGATCTACGTTATTTTATTTCATAGATATAGATAGATATATAAATACTTTTAAGTGTAACTTGTGTATATTTTCTTTTGGATCTGTTTGGAAAATAATCAAACATTTCATCTTGATATTAGGGTTTGATTTTATCTGACCTTCGATACACTTTCCATGTTATATGTTCCATAAATATAACTATGCTTTTATTTGTTTTAGATTATTGTTATTAATTATTATTTTATTTTCAATGTTTTTATTTGTGTATCTAACTTTCGATTATTTGTTATCTTATGCATCTGACGGTTTAACTTATGTCAGAAAAAAGAAGCAAAAATGCTTACAAAAATTGAGACCGTTCTATAGATTAAAATATAGTAACAATAGGTGAATGTTATTTACACTATATACACAATAATAACATTTAAAGTATGATTTATATTATGGATTATAGTTTGTCGGATACATTTTCTAGCTCGTAAACCTTAAATTTAAATAATTTGAGGGGATTGCACAAGGTTAAAACTTTAGTATAGACAGTGATAGTGTAGGATGTATGCTGTAGTGTAGATGAATACTATGATGCTATGTATATGTGGTAACGGACTAATGATGCACGAGTCTATGGTCAACTGTTGAGTCGAGTATTTCGCCATTTATCTTGCCACCGTTAGGAAAACTGTTCTTTATTGTTAATTTTAGTTGGGTTCATTTGATTTGTACGCCGTGGAGCATTGAGTTAGCAGTTGCAGTTTCAGCTTGTACCAATTTTGTCCATGTAAATTAGAAATGAAACAAGTCGAAGTTAATGCTTGATGGACATGAAACATTTTGACTCTTTTTGTGCATGCTCATCATATATGATAGATTAATCTGTAATGTGCTGATGGCATGCCATTATTCTATTATGTCGGTTTTAGATTTTTTTTCTTTTCTGTCTATATGTAATTTGATAGACGTCTAGTTGTGTGTTTATGGAATATATGTTGCTTATCTTGCAGGAAGGTCAGCTCGTGCGCCTGCCCGTGCTCCAGCACGTAGCGCCCCGCCCCCGGCGACTGGTATTCTTCATTGAACAATTTCAACTTAAGTACAATTTTATGTAGTCTTTCTCTGTTCGTAACATCTGATTAACATTTTAATTGCTGCAGCAAGCCGTGCACCTCCTCCTGCACCTGTGCAGAGTAGCGGTGGTGGCATGTTTGGTGGCATTGGTTCAATGATAGCTCAAGGTATATTAAATCACCTACACGTAATGGATCAGTCATTATTCTTATAGTTACATATATATCATATATATGAAATTTGTTTATCTTTAAACTGTTGCCATAGGAATGGCTTTTGGTACTGGGAGTGCTGTTGCCCACAGGGCTGTAGATGCTGTGGTTGGTCCACGTACAATTCAGCATGAAACTGTTGGTGCTGGTGCTGCTGCTGCTACAGATGTTGGCATAAATAACTCGGTTCCTGATGCTTGTGGCATGCACTCAAAGGCATTCCAAGATGTATGTCTATCTCTTATTGTTTTTTTGTTTTTTTTGAACAACATTCTATTTTAATTAAAAATGCTAGCTAGAAACCAGTCAAACAAGAAAATATACAGTCTTATCCAACATTTATGTCCATCTCTTTTTATGCTTATGTTCCTCTTTGTAGTTTTTTTTGTTGGGTAAATAACACTGTTCATCGTCTCACTCAACTTCTGTAAACAGTGGGGTAACAGATCACTTGAATGTAAACCTGTTTTTTCATTGCAGTGCCTTAACAGCTCTGGAAGTGACATTGGGAAGTGCCAGTTCTACATGGATATGCTCGCAGAGTGCAAAAGAAACTCGAGTTTGAATGCTTGATTATAAGCTGCTTCACAATGATTATTAATGAGCTAGACTTTGTTCATTGTATTATTTTGGTATATTGGGTGGATCTGAACATGTGGCATTTGCTATAATATTCGAGACTTGTGAGTTGTTTCAACTTTCAAGTATGAAATGCTTTACTGGCCAATAAATAACTTGGGAATTGAATTGCCATCTATCTTTGTTTCATGGGTCAAAACCATGTATGTGTTATCTTCTTGCTTTTGCTTACATGCTCTAGGTACATTGTCTGCCAAATATGAATGAGACTGACATGTTTGCATGTCACTCTGTTCACCGAGTTTGACATGCTTTTGGTCTAACATTAGACTTATGTTTGGAATTTGAAACCGAGGATGCGTTATGATATGGTCATAGTCATGGTCATATGCTTAATGCTTCAAATTGTATTTGTAAGTAACTGGTGGATGTGGGCATATAGGGTACTGGTTAATGTGAATATATTTTCTAGGATTTACATGTTGGTTTAATTTTCATTTTTGCTTTCTCGTTACCTGTTTTGGTCTATGTTAGCATTGATTAGATTAAACTGCCATTCTTCACGGAAAGAGCCTGTGGATTAAGGAATACAAATCACCTAAATGTTGTTCATATGTAGGGAGAGACACAGACAAGAATGAGGTATTTTTATTTAATTGAGGTTGTGGAAAGATACCGGTATCAACGATCATGCTGTTGCAGCATTCTAATACTTGTTAGAGCCATTGGTTGAACTATACTTTTAAGCGTAGACCTCATAATGGGACGATTCACAATATTTTCTTGGAATCAATTAAAAATTTTCTAGCATTGTCACATCACATTAACTATTGCTAGTTCTGTTATAGTTGCTCACCAGCTCTGCGAAGGAATGTTTTGTGTATCGTTCTATCAACAATGCACATTTAGCACTGGTGAGTTTAGGGGTGTGGCCTGAGATTCAGTAAGGTCATCTTAGGTGCAAGACATATTGAGGAATAATTTGGCAATTTGCATATATTTAACATATAAAACAAAGGATGGATCCAGAGTTGAAAATACATGTACGGAAATTCAGGTTTAGTCCTATGATTCATCTTGCAAACCATATTCTATTACGAAGATTTCTGAGAAGTTGGCATAGCTAGCGACACTCCAGAACCACTGGGTAAATCCTTCCATTGTTGAGTCACAGTCTTGATCTGGGTATAAAAGTTAACCCCAGCCTTGCCTGCAAATTCACAAGAGAAAGACAATCATTTCTTATCCAACCAGAATGATCGCTTGATCAAGAGATTTGTTTAAACAGGGTAATAAATCAATGGTTCAAACTAGCATGGTAAGACGCACCATAGAAGTTGAGGTCACCAGCAAAAGATGCCTTCGACCCTGTAAACGAGAAAAATGGCAATGGAACTGGAATTGGAACATTTATGCCAACCTGATGCAAAATAGCAAAGTTTAGAATGTTGAAAATTTTCATCTTTCAATCAAGATATTACATGGGATCCATCTATTCTATACTCTCTTTATTTTCCCATTACTGTAGAATATGTGAAGTTGGCTTACCTGCCCGGCTTCAATGTCAGTTTGAAACTTTCTAGCAGCCACTCCAGATGATGTAAAAATAGCCGCTCCATTACCATATCTGCAGAAAAAGCTATTCTTTCATACCGAATCAAATATTGTAAGTTATTTTAACATCACGAGTAGTTTTTCTGGAGAAATTACTTGTTTCTGTTAGCAATATTTATGGCCTCTTCCAAACTGTCAGCCTGAAAATTGGTTCAACCAGAAGATTATCAACCCTGATGTGTCCCAAGACAAAACATAATCAAGTAATATAGATTATTAACAGACCTGCATGCAAATAAGAACCGGGCCAAAGATCTCTTCCTGCAGAGATAGGCAAGTTTACAACTTAAACCATTAATAGTTGAAAAATGAAAACAGAGGGGGCACTTTTAACCCATTTATTTATAAATAGATTTACTTTGGGCCATGGTTTATCCACAAGGGGATTAATAAGTAAAATAAAAATATTAGATAAAAAAGAGCCGGGCCAAAAGTCAAAATGTGATTTTATGCATAAGAAAACCTCCTTCATCATTTTAGTCATTAACTTATGTATTATAGTAATTGTTTAAAGGAAAGTTCAAATTATAGAGAAAAAGTGTTTCAGGCAATAACCGGTCCCATAAAAAAATTGCCCCATATTGACCTTCCTGACAGTCATTTTGCCACTCTAAATGAATTATGATAAAACATATACCTTGTAACATTCCATATCTTCAGTAACACCAGACAAGATTGTAGGTCCAACAAAGTTACCTTGCTCATATCCGGGAACCTTATCAACATCGAAACATGAAGTCAGCAAATTGTAACAAAAGCAAGATTGGATAAAAAAAAATACACATTTTTTAATCAGAAACCACAATACTATGATATGCTAGTTTGTGACATCAAGCCAGCTATGACTGCATGAAACAATAGGTTCTGAAGTTCGAAAAATACCACAATATCTCTTCCATCAAGCAGCAGTCTAGCACCATTTTCAACTCCACTCTGAATTAGTCTGCACACTCGTTCTTTTGCCTGGTGAAGGTGGAAGTATTTGTAAAATATATACGTCAACTTCAATGAAAAATTATGTAAACTGTACTTGCCTGTTTGGTAATGACCGGACCTAAGTCTGTATCAGGTTCTGTTCCCGCATTCACTTTTAATTTCTTGGCACGCTTAACTAACTCATTTTCCCTAATACATAGTTAGGGGAATTAGCAGCAGAAAAACTAAGAAATATATAACCAGAATAAAATATACAGATAAACAACAATAAAATACCATTCTTTTGGATCTCCAACAAAGATGACTGTGCTCAAAGCCATGCACCTTTGTCCTGCAGCTCCAAACCCAGCAGCAACTAAAGCATTTAAAGTAGCATCAATGTTTGCATCAGGCATCACGATACCATGATTTTTAGCTCCCATATTTGACTGCTCAATATTCAAGTGCAATTGATTAGAAACTCACACCAGTTAAAAAAGGCCTTAGTCATCATAGAGACGATGAACTGATAGTACCTGAACACGCTTCCCTTTTGCTGATGCTCTTGCATATATATGCATGCCAGCCTAATGAAAAATGAATGACAAAGAAGTAAATGGAAATGGGTAGCTAATAGCAACTTCACGTTGCAGGAATAACGTTGAGAATATTACCTACCGTGTTCGAACCAACAAATGATATAGCTTTAATGTCTTCATCATCACAAATAGCATTCACGATATCCTGTATCAAACAAGTAAAGTAGAAAGTATTTAAATTAAGCAAAACAGTAAATTAATCCAAAAGCTTTTTAAAATTACATTTTCTCCTCTTCGGAACCTAAACTTGATATTTCAAAAGAAAGTCTTGTATAGATTTCTTGGTGATGAGTGATGACAGCAAATAACTAATGTATGAGTAAGGAAGAACGTACATTGGTACCATGAACAATATTCAAAACCCCGCTGGGCAAACCAGCTTCCATAGCCAGTTCTGCAAGTATCATAGAAGCCCCTAAAAGAAGAAAAAAGAAAGCTACAATATATCAGTATAGGAAAAAAGGGGTCCATTGCTTGGTAATTAACACATGTCAACATAAAGGTGGATCCATGTGCAATGTAAACAAGGAGAGTGTGAAAAAGAGAAGCTGAAAGATGTATGTGGTTATCACAGGTCATATTATTCAGATTCAAAGTAACAATGAAATGCGATATGATGAGAGCTACCATGTATATTGATTACTCAAGTTACAAAAATAGAAGAACTTGACCAATGCTGAAGATAACATGTTTAAAAAATTTGAAAAAATCAGGAACCAAATACATAATGCGATCCACCATTGTAAGTGTCAGAAGAATAGAAGCAGTTAGCTGAAAATTACATGTTTTAAAATATAAATATCAAGAACCAAACATGGTGAGAAGGTAGGGATCACAATTCTCATGAAACTTAAACTACATTTCTAAGAGGTTTCTAATTGATCTCATATTTGAAATTCATATGTTCATATAGAGCAAATATAAGTATTTATCAGTGGGAGTTTGCAATAACCAAATGCCACTATGTATAGGCATCAAGGCAAGATCATCTACATAATGCAAAAGTGAGAATATTGTGTATTGTTGGTGATAAATAATCGACTTTGAGAAAGGGAAAACAATGACCTGGATCTTTCTCTGATGGCTTTAGAACAAAAGTGTTACCACTGGTAACTGCAACTGGAAACATCTGCAAAAGCAAATAATGGAAGAGCCAAGGTAAGTATTTTGCTTCTGATGAGGTACAAATAATACAATGAAAGCATGCTATCCCGAGTAGCATATTATATGAAACTAAGAGCAAGATACAAATATGAAATCGTTATCAAGATTCATCCACTGAAAATGGAACTAAGGAGAATATGTAATGGCCTTAAGAAGAACGAAAAATTGGTAACCATACCCACAAGGGAATCATTGCCGGGAAATTGAACGGGCATATACCGGCACATACACCAAGCGGCTCCCTGACGCTGTAAGTATCAATTCCTTGCGATACGTTTGAAGAAAATTCACCCATTTGTAAACTTGCCATTCCACAAGCATGTTCCACCACCTCTTTACAAAAAAGCACATCAACAAATTCAAATATCTGATTCAAATACTTTAACCATGAAAGAAATCAATGATACTACCTAGTCCCCGGAACACATCACCCTGTGCATCCTTCAAAGTCTTTCCTTGCTCTGTAGTGATATTTATGGCAAGCTTGTCCTGACACAAGTATATGAGTACTAAATAACTTATCGACAATGTCATAAGCTAGAAAAGGAATCACTTTTTGTGCAATGAAACTAAATCATAGCAAGCTAACCATGTCTCTTCGAATAAGTTCTTGAAGTTTTAACATGACGCGTTGTCGGGTGGTAATTGGTGTGTTCCGCCACGATGGGAACGCCTGTTTCGCTGCAGATACTGCAGCCTTGAACTCTTCATGTTTCGTCAAGGGTAATTGTGAAACAACTTGTTGTGTCGCCTAACTCCATATCAGTTAATTTGATTAGACAGCAATATACAAGATTCAGAAACATGTATCAAGAATCAACATAATGATAAAAGGAGAAAAGATCAAAGTTTTTCAATGTCGGGTGACTTACTGGGTTTATAACATCGATAAACTCGGATGCTTGTGAGTTTACAAAGCTACCACCAATCAAGTTTGGTACTCTCTGACACAATTAATCAGTTAGTTCTTCATAAAAGAAAAATATATAAAGCATATATGCATACTTCGATATTAGACATCACAAGATACACATTTGAACTCAAAAGCTCTTAATTATTATTGTTTGATCTTTAATTTCGGTGTATATAAACATGTACTACTTACAGAACCAGGAATTCCAGGATCGAATAAGAACTGAAATCCTTGTAAGAACAACTAATCAGAAGTTTTAACTCTAATCATGTAACTGGACATATTCAGAACTTTCTATCTTGTTACTAAATTTGACAAAACTCATAAAGCTATATCCGTGCATCTCATCTGATGACATTAATCGATAAACGTCTCAAAAATGTATCAAACTTTCAGCAAGCACATTACTTTGAATTCGTCTTACATGACAAGTATTCTATAATTTCTTCGACTTCTGATAAATCTTAATCTTAACCTATACAACTCAAAAGGCTTATATAGATACAAAGATTTGTCAAATTGTCAATGCTATACACTCATATACATATAATAATATGTAAATAAAGATAATTTACAGCAAATACTGCATGAAAAACTCAGTAAAATAAAAGAGTAAATACCGGAGGAGAATGATGATGATCAGTATTATGTCTGAGAGACTGCTCAGTAGATAGATTACAAGTTTTCAACGCAAATAACTGAGGACTTAAAGTATTCACTGTTACATATTTACAGCAATAAAAAGGTAAAAATATATCATTAAAAAATTATAATATGATGAAAACTAGACAAGTAGATAGATACATGTGATTCTAGATGATGATGATAATAATAAGAATATGAAAAAAAATGAAAGAAATAAAAAAAACAAACCTTTTCGAATTAAAGATAATCGCAACATCGTTTTGGTGATAATGGAGATGTGAGAAAACTAAGCAGAAAATGTATGATGATGATGGTGATGTTTGATTTGTTAATTTAAAGACGGAAGTGAGAAATGGGAGTGTATTTGGATCAGCACGAGAGTGGGTAGCACTGACAGTATATTGGACTATACTACTAACCACTTTTTTATATTATTCTTTTGGGTAAATTATACTTTTCGTCTTTGAAGTTGACATGTTTTTCACTTTTCGTCCCTAAAGTTTAAAAATTACAATTTTGACTTTAATCTTGACAGATTTTTTCAATCGACGTCCCTCACCAAACGTCGTTAAGTTTCAGCCGTTAAGTCGGGCACGTGCAACACACGTG
>JANDBE010000028.1:24862189-24874659 GCA_024320915.1 Erigeron philadelphicus
TTGTCAGTAACTTGTCGCTTTTCGGCACTTTCAACAACAGCTTGGATCATGGGCAGGATTTGTTCTATCTTCTTGAAGTTTTCATTTAGACCACATTTATCACCAAGTGTTTGGATAAGAGGAGAAGCCAATTTCTCAAAAATCACTTGCAAAAGTGGTGGTAAAACTAATTCTGCCATAGATTATTTCTACTATTTTCTTTTTTTTTTTGCTCTAATGGTTACCTTGTTAATGAAATCAGAACCAAATGATTGGGCCACTATAGGAAACACAAGAAATTTTATGGATATTTCCCACAAGTTCAAAAGAAGGTTCATATGCATAACTATTCACTTAGAAAGTAGCCACGTACTTTTATGGTCAAAGGATAAGGTCTTCTTTGTTGAGGTTACCCACGGAAATGAGTCATTTACTCACAAGAAATTTTTACCTAGTGAGGTTCGAATGTGAGACATCAAAACTCCAAACCACTATGCCACCTTGGTAGTGGTTTGCTCACTTGCTTTCATGGTTGTATTCAAAAAGTTATTCATTAATATTCAATTTTAATATTTTGAGCTAGTGCCTTGCTATTTGCTCTGCCACATTCCACTCCATATATATCTTCGAATGTTTTGTTGACTTGAGAAAAGGTACGGTCAATGGCAAAATGTGACTTTTCTTTTCCAATCTGTTTTTAAATAGTAGCAGTAATATTAGAGTAGATTTGCTCCCGAGAGGACTAAAAAGTTAATGCTAAAACTGAATTCATTTATATACAGATACGCAGCTGATAACTTTGATCCAGTACATCTGGCCTTCTGTCGTATAGAGTGATCCCTATGATCAATGTTAACTCAATCTGAGAAAAAAAATCATAATCGAAAGAATCTACAAAGGGTGTCACATAAAGAATCATGAACCACATGTATACATGACTATGACCTCTAATGTTGGTTTGGAACATTGTCATCTGTATCGAGTTCACAATATAACACCCCTCTCCCATCCTCCCCGTCATTGCTACTGGTCTTGGGTGCTTCTATTTTCTCCTGTGTCATTAAGATGCTGTCGCGTGCTAATTGGCTGATTCTCACTGATTCTTCTTTCCTCGAGACTGTTGTTACAGGTTTGGTTGTTGCTACTAAATCTGCAACTCTCACCTGCACAAATTTAAGGCCTTTTCTTAAATTTCTTTTGCAATTTTAATAAAAATCATAATTATTTGAACGTGTGCAAGTATAAGAACCTGTAGTGACTCCATAACATCAGAGTCAGGATCCTTGGTTACGATATCTGACTGAGCTTGCAATTCCATCGAGTCTCGAACAAGTTGACTTAAAAAGTTTACATCATCAGACATAACACCCAGCCCTTTCAGAAGCTTGGAACCAAGCTGCAAACTTGTCTGCAGAATGATAAGACACACGATTATTATATGGACATATGGTCATGTTTGGGTTGGATATCCAACTTGAATACACGCTTAAACACGGTTAACCCAAACACGACTTGTTGTAACCCGCTTATCTAAATAGGTTGGCGCGTGAAACACGTCAAATGGGTTGGATTCCAAGGCCTCAGACAATACAAAGCATCATAATAATTTTATGACATATATAGAGGGGTGCGTTTGTATCTTGTAACTTGTGACTTTGTGAGTGGGTCACCCCTTTATATTACAGTTTAATTTCTTTTAGACCATTATATACTTACACGAGTTGGCAGGTCAACCCACCCTTATCACTAACCCAACCTGAACTCGACCTATTTAATAATTGGGTTAGGACGGTCAACCCGTTTACAATCCAAATCTGTTTAGCTCCAACACAAACCCGCTTTTTCCGTGATGGGCTTGCGTCGTGTTGAGATTATGCCACCCTTAATTCAGGGAAGTTGGTTCTCTCCAATGATGCTTATATATATCTAAATAGAATTAAATATGTTGTTATACCTCTGCATTTTCAAGAATTGCATCTGTTGCCCCTGCTTCCTTTAAATCCAGCAGATGTGGGATGTCTTTAGCTCGGGCATATATAGGTACCTGTAAATTCAAGTTCAGTTGATTTAACTTCAACACTAATGTGACGTTTGTTGTTTTAGGTTCTAGAAATTTACTCCAGGAAATGCAAGCCGGATCCTTTGAACAGCCTCAACTGCCCGCTCCTTTCCCTCGTACATAACCATGACCGCTTTTGGAGAAGATATACCGGCAGACTGCAAAACAGCTGCACGTGATCCATCCCCATATTGGATAGGGAAACCAAGTTTTCTAGATTCCTGTTCCATTATTATAAAAATCTCTTATTACATAACTCTGACAAAAAAATTTAAAAGAATTAAAAATATGTATGTGTTAAGCATTAAGAACAAGTAAGATATGGTACCTTCACTACAGATGGATCAAGATCAAAGGCAACAAAAGGCCATCCAGCGTCCCCATCTATTCCAGAGGCCAATGGAGTGGACAGGAAGTTGGCAAGAACCTGCATGCTTACAAGCTTAAAAAATCCAACCAATTTGTATAATTTAAAGATCAAATTAGAGGAAATTCTGTACCTGACTCATTTGTCCAAACCCAAGGATAACAACAGGATCGGCGGCATCAAAATTTGCCACTTCAGCAGTTTTCTACACCCAAATGAACAGAGTCACCATATATTAATAGACGACAATCTCCTGGTAAAATTTAAATGATCATAATATTGGATCATAAAACCAAGTGGCCCTTGGTTCTGTGGTATCAGTATTTCCCTGTAACCTGTTGGCCAAGGTGTTCCAGTAATCCAGTCTCATTTTAGACACTGGCATTATAGTAATGAGTACTTTACTAGTTTGTATGTTAAAAAGTAACATATCGGATTATAAACATAATTTTTCTCACTTAAAACATTTAGCACAATATAAAGTGATTGGACTAAAGGAAAACAAATTGCTTACATTCTGTTCCTCAACATTTTCACCAATAAAATCGGCAGCCTTGCGTCCAAGATCATTAAGTAAGGGAGTCAATGCCATTGACAGCACAACAACAATTATAAGAAGCTTGTTAAGCTCAAGCGGTAACACCCCTAGCCTACAGATTTGTGAAATGTCTAAGCTAAAATGTTTACCATATGGCAAAAATAAATAATGAGCATAGATGAAGTCGTGCTAACCTGTTTGCAAGAGAAAAAACAACAAATCCAAATTCACCACCTTGAGAAAGAAGAAACCCGATCCTAACACTCTCTTGCAGAGTTAGTCCAACACGAGGACCGATTGCTGTAATAATAAGTGTCTTGATAACAATCAAACCAGCTAAGAGTGACAATACATTTGGCCACTCTCGGAAAAGTAGCTGCACATGAAAAACAGGCATGTAAATCTCACTTTTTTGTGAAGTCGTTTCGGTCATTTGTAAGTTTTTATCTAGGTAAAAATGTAAAAAGTGATGCAAATAGAACGATTGAATAAAATGGATAAGTATTAAAGAAACTTTATGTTCTTAGATTTCGAGATGACACTCTAAATTTGAAGTCTTTTGCAATGAAGATACTCTATGTGTGACTTTCGACCCCTTTGACCCATTGACTTTTCAACTACTTTTTGTTCTACCTGCATAGCCCATTAGAGATAAGACATAAACAGACTCAACACCATAAAATTTGGTCAGATTGCCACCTTTAACCTACCAAGTACACATTCCATAAATAAACTTGAAAAGTTAAAATTACAGAAGTACCTGTGTGTCAATAGATGTTCCAGTAGTCACAAAGAATAACCCAAGAAGTAATCCTCTAAAAGGCCTTATATCAGCTTCGATCTGCGTCCGGAAATTTGTTTCGGCCAATAGAGCCCCAGCTAAGAAAGCTCCAAGCTGCACAAAATTCTACCAATTCAGCATCCACCAAACAATTTTCATCCACGCATATAGCATACGAAAATAATAAATCAGACCGTGTCACTGAAGCCTAATTTCTGAGTTATAAGTGATGTTCCAGCAACTGTTAATAAACATAGTGCTACAAAAGCTTCTGAGCTTCTTGCTTCTGCAACAACCTGAAACATATGAATATAATTTGTTTTCTGCAGCATTTACCAAAAAGCTTCATTTCCTTGAAAACATAAGGGATTTCCATACCTCGAAAATGCGTCTAAGAAAGAATTTCCCACCAAGAGAGAGCAAACCTAATCCAAGTAAAGCCTTCAAACTTTCATTAACAAGCATCGGTAAAATACTCTCTTGCACTAGATTCTGCAGAAAGTAGATGCAAATAAGCAAGGCTAGAATTTAAGAGGCTGTATATGAAATGGTAGGCTAACCTGGCTCTCCAACACTGGAAGTATGACTAAAAGAGGGACAACTGCTATGTCCTGCATAAATAAACTCACAAAGGTTCTTAATTAGTAATCTTTGATGCAGGTGATCCTTAAGTCAACCCCAAGGTTAGGAAAATTGAACCTGCAGTAGAAGTATCCCTAGAGTAGCTGACCCTAATCGAGTTGGCAGCTCACCCTTCTCTGCAAGAAGCTACATCATACTAGGTAAGCATACTGTAGCTAGAATTTGAACGCTTGTATATTTAATATGTAGAATTGCACTCGATGCTGTCTATGAGTATCAAAAAATTAAAATACCTGTAGAACAAATGCCGAAGATGACAATGAGAGAGCAGCACCAATTACTATAGCCTCATCGATACTTCTGATGTTCACCTGCAATACTTTAAGCCAACAATTAATAAGCAGACATATCATAAGAGAATATGATACTTTTACTACTACCATTAGCAATCAAGGGAAAAAACATTAACCAGTTGTTTTACTTTTAACTTCAAAATCTGGCGAGACTTTTAACTTTGTATAGTAAATATAGGTAACTCATCTAACCATGTAACACATATTACAGCAGAAACATTTTGGCAAAGCATGTTAGATTATAGTTTCTCACCAGATCAGACCTGGAGTGAAAAAGATACTGCAGAATTTGAGTTCCAATAGCTCTGTTAGGTGGCAGTTCGAATGCCGTGAAAGCAAGTGTACAGAAAACAACCTTAAACAAAAGAAAAAAAATCAATCAATAACCCAACTTCAAGTTCCAATAATCTAATAATTTGCAGCCTTGATACTCTCATAGTAAGAATTTATAACAGAAAATTATTAGTGAGTCTTACCTGAGTTAAACCCATACCAAAGGCAAATTTAGCAAGAGCTTTCAGACGTGCAAGTGAAAGCTCTAAGCCCATCTCAAATAGCTGCATGCCAACAGAGAAAAGTCAAGATCACAGCAAACCATCTGCAGAACTTTGTAGCAGTAACTGAACTCGCTCTCATAAATAAAGCATTCACCTTCTACCGAGATAATAACTAAAAGATAAATAAAGCTATGAGCTTACCAAGAAAAGGATGCCCCATTCAGAAAGGACTTTAACATCCGTAAGATTTCTAATCAATCCAAATTGATTGAGCACGACTCCCGCAAAGAAAAAACCAAGAATCTGAAACAGTTAGATCATGCAATCCACATTGATTATCTATTCACAGAATAAGCCATTTAAGCCCATGATAGGAATGAAGTTGCAGTTACTCTTACAGGGCTAGCTTTGACGATCTTAAAGGCAGGAACCACTAATACAGTAACAGCTAAGAATGTCAAAGTATCCAATCCGAGGTCATTAATGACCTCAACCGCACCACCAACATCAATGCCTGCATTCATACAAAACTTCCCCCCTCTTTGATAATGTCTATGATTCAAGATATAAAATCGCCTTCCTCCAAGAAATGAGGAAGGCAACAAAGGTGTACTATTTGGTAATTTTGCAGCCGTATGACCACAATGCTGTATCCTGTGACAGGTGGTAAATGCAGGTGCGTGCAGTCGTTTATTTTGTCGATTTGGCCCTTTATACGGGTGTCTGTAAATGTGTGGCAAGTGATGACTGGAACTTACTATGCTTGGTTGAATAGTAAAGTCATGGCCCTGCAAGAAAAATACAAGAACTTGCAACATAAACTTTGGGACATGTCCAAATGAAAATTGTAGATGGGTATTACACTATTACTTACTAAAACTACGGTATCTGATTATTGCGCTTAGAGATAGATAAAAACAGTCTTAAGGGTGTTTGGGATTGCTTATCCGAATTGCTATTTGATTATTTCAAAAAGGGAGAAGATATATACACAACATAATTTGTCAAAAGAAGCAGTACAGTGCATGCCATACATATCTCAAACACCCCCTTACATACCAATAATCTTAAAATCCCCAAAAAATCCTTATTCCAAATATTTATTTTTATGTTTCTAAAGTTAAAAATACCAAAAGATTGGAAAAGATTATAACTTTTCTCATAAAGCCAGCAACTTTATCATAACCCATTTCATTTTTCTCAATTTCATGATGAGGGTGTGAAATAAAACAAGACACAAATTCAAGAAAATATAATTCAAGATTATTACCATTGGACCATGCCAAGAAGAAGCTATGGTTTCAAGCATTTGTAGCAGATGATGATGATAATAAACCTCACCAGACAATACCAAACAATCTTAGAGAATTAGCACCACACATTTGCAATAACATAACAGCACAAAAAAAAAGAGGTTTTGATACTCCAAAAATATTGGAGTCTTCTTTTTGCAACAAGATGATTATGTTGTTGTTGCTGTTTCTGTATTTTTATACGAGTATAATTTTCTTTGCTGTAGCCAAATAACCAAAATAATGTGTAAAAGGAGAAAGAGTGCTGGCCACAAGCTGAAGAACAAGATGAAGGCTTTGTAAATAAATTCGAAAATGCAAAAAATAATAAGATAGAAGAAATATGAAGCACAAAAGAGATTCTTGAGAGCAAGTTATTCAAATGGAGGTTTAACAGCCACTGGTTTTTTTCTTTCTATTATTATTTTTTTTTCTATGATTATTATCATTATTAATTATTTTATATTGCAAATGTATATTGTTTTAAAGTAGAGTATGCAATGAAACAAACAATTCCACCATTTATTTATAATTTTATTTTGGATCGTTTTTAAAATAAGTGTCTATATTTGAAAATAATATTATTAAATTATCACTATATATATATCCTTGATGTATCTACACAAAGTTAAATTTTTTAAAATTTGTGCATGCCTAAAAACAAAGTGTAAATAAAATAATTTTTTGGTGTGATAATTATAAACTTTTAAAACTATATGTTTATTTTATTTAAAATTAACAGTTTATAGTAAGTTAAATGTATAATGGAACTTTACTAATATATAGTTACCAATAATTTGTTATTAATTGGTGTGTAATTCATCAATTTGCATGATAACTTTCTTTGAAATTGGTCGTTGGTATGATTCCACGAGGATACAAGCAAAACCAAAATAAATAGAAACACATATTTCTGACGTGGCAGATTGCAAAAAATCGGATTTTTTTCAAGATAAACCTGTATGTTGCTTGTTTTGCAACGACTTGGACTTATTGGTGGATAACATAACACACGTGGATTCAATGCTTTTGCATTTTTTTTTCTCATTTATATACGTTCATTCTTTATAGATCAACTCCATTTTTATTTTGCTCACCTATGTTAGATCAAATAACATCTTCACAAATGCATTATTCTCTTGAATTCTAAACATTTTAAAAAACTCTGAATTTTTATGAAAATTAAACTACACAAGTTAAATTCAAATAGTTTACGGGCAGGGTCAATCCGCCCCTAACTAATATGGTTTTGGTATTGAAATGAAAAGTCTACGTACTATCCAGTAGCGAGTTTCAAGATCGACAGCTAAAAAAACACGTATAATAAAACTAACAATACATAAAGCATGGATTGCATCCAGATTTCACGTCTCCAACACGAAGCTACCTATTCGCTATGATCCCACCTCGGTCAAGTATGAGGTTGATTGGTGGTTTATAAAGCTTTTCGGAGTAAAATCCACCAAACTTCTCGAGCCTATGATAAGATGGGTTCGTATCAACTGGTATTAGAGCGTATGACCTACTGTAACCCACATAACCGTGTCTTGGACCCAAACAAGAAGGTACCAACCATAACCAACATAATCGTAACCAACGAGCCCACACACACAAAAAAAAGGTACCAACGTGACCAACATAGCTATGACCAACGAGGCCGATGGCTTTTTAAAGGGTAAGGTGTTTTTATGATTGGCCAAGTATAGGATTGTTAGTAGTTTATAAGTACAGGTGTCCCTCCTCCTTCAAACTAACTTTTTGAAGTGAGTTCTACATCTAACTTATTGCTTGATACGATCCCGTTATAAGATGGGTTCATATCACTATCAAAAGGATTATTTCAAACTCTAAACCTTTCGTCGGGGCTAACATAAACAAAATTAAAGTAGGCCATGGTTACTTCAATAGAAAGGTAAATTGCCTTCCAAATAAGTTACTGCAGTGTAAAACCAATTTATTTCAAATACGTTAATGTAAGTAGGTCTACAATTTTTATAATTTAACAGAAAGTTGACATAGCTAACATTTATTTCCACACCAACAACATTATCAACAACTTTATGTAAAAAGAAAAAGTCTATTGATTCCCAGGCGCAAACTTGAGGGATATGCTATTGACACAATGCCGCTCATCTGTTGGGGTGCGAAAACCTTCCCCTTTGAAAACATGTCCAAGATGTCCACCACAAGCTGCACATGTAATTTCCACCCTCATTCCATCTGGATCAGGCTGAATTCATATTCACAAAGCAGACATTTCTCATTATAACCATATATATGCATAGTGGGGTTCAGAGTACTACACAGTTCACACTTCACCCCATGCAATACGTAAGTTGAATAAACTCATTTTAACGCACCCTTGTGTCATGTGTTTAACGCATAAGTAATCATAAGAGGCAAACAAAACCACGGATTTTGAAAAACAAAAGATGCTACTTTTTAAACAAGGATAAGTTGACTTACATGACGGTTTATGGCACCAGGGAGGCCCTCGTAGAAGGCCGGCCAACCACAGCCAGAATTAAACTTCGTTGTGGACTTGTAAAGAGGAGTGTCACACCCTGCGCAAGTGTAGACTCCCTCTTCATAGAACTTGTCATACTTTCCGGTTCCGGGGTACCTGTTAAAATTGTAATTATGTCAAGCATGATTATATATTATGAAGCCATCAAAGTTTAAAAGAGACGGAAATCAAATCTTATGATGACATATCAATTGCTGATATGTTACCAGATCAAGCTACAAACAAACGTAGTAGATCATCCACATCATTTTCAATTACAAGTTTACAACTGTGAGTCATCATATCAGACTCTGCAATTCCGGAGTCAGGAATTCAAGTTCCGGTGTCATGTTTAGAGGAATCAACAGACAACAGTCCAGGTTATGCATCCAAGAGGATTCCAAACAGTAACACTATGGCATGTTTGTTTGCTCTTTAGCCTCCGCCCAATGGACATGCAAGGATTGTTTAAGATGACGTGCACCTAATCACAAACATTTGTTGCAGAAACTAAGCTAAACTTAGATATCACCAAAAGACAAAGGGTCATCTTTTTTACTAATGGAACCCATGTCTTGTCTGGATACATTGTGAAAGTAAAAAATTTTAACCCCAACAGAAAAAAAAAAGCGGGTATTTGGATGTTTAATAGTGCTTGTGTGTTTACAATTCTAAAGCTTGTATATTTTACAAAACAAGTGCTTTATTTGGTGTAGAAGTAACCAATAAACATATACTTTTTCCCATTCACAATTCCATAGCGTGTCAAAAAAGCACAACTTGCAAACGATAGTGCGTCCGAGACATTAACGTCAAGAACAACTCATAGTTCGCAACGAAAGAAAGCCTAAAATCCGATGCTCAAATGCCGACAAATCATTGAAAAATTCATATACCAAGGCCCCCGAAGTACAAATTTCTTGGTAACCTAAATCATATAACATTCCTATTAATAAGCCTAACTTAATTTCGCACTCACCGGATACTATACCAACATGTATTTATCTTATCTTTTTCATTTTTCCAAAGCACACAGATAGTTACAATTTTTCTACAACCCTACTAAAAATCACAACTCTATACAGCTCAACATTCAGCACCAAACATCTATATCTATATATCTAACTATATCTATATATTAAAACAACATTTCTGAAGGGAAAAAAAAACACTAAAATTAAAAGGGCAGAAATGAAACATACTCAGTTCCTTTTTGTCTCAAAATACGAAACTGTTCAGGAGACAAAACAGCACGCCATTCATCTTCAGATTTATTGATAGCCATTGCCACTATTCCTTTTTTAAACCCTCTTTTATAAAACCCTAATTTTGTCAAATTAATAACTGGATTTGATTTCAATTTTATCTTTAATTGTGTGGAGGAGGTTGTTAAGAGATTAGCTGCTGTTATTGAACTTAAGATTGACGACGTCATCAGAGACCGATTCAATTACCACTCACTCAGTCACTCGTTCAACAACTAATACTTTTCTATTTTTATTTTTTTTAACTTAAGTGACGTATGAAAGTCCACGTAACACCCGTCTAGATAAAATCAAAGTCGTTCACCAAAAATTTGCAAAATGTAGACCACTCAAGTTTGATATCATTTCAAAAGACACCCTCACTTTTACCTTGTTTGGTTATTTAAGGCTTTTATTAAATTATTTCAACACTAAACTCCAGTTTACTTTGTTAGCTCAAAGTAGATATCGCCTCAAATTCTTATCGACCTATATATAACATATATGTGTATATGAAAATATGAATATTTGTGGACACTATTATTGTATATTTAGACTTGTTTGAAGTTAAGTGGTTAATATTTTTTGTATTTGGACATAGAAGTTATGGTTTCGTAAGACTATTTACATCTTAACTAGAGATGGGCATCAGAACGATCCTAATGGTACCGAACCCAAAAATAGTCAAAAATGATTACCAATACTGGTCCCGAATGAGATACACTACCAAGACAAGATCAGGATTTGAATTTCTTGCTCACCCTTAATCTCAATCTCTTTCATATCAGACTATATTAACCTATAAAACTTCGCTTTTACTTTTGTCTTTCTCTTCTTCGAATTTGTATGTATTTAAATTCATTTTTTTTTTTTTTATCATGTATTTAATAATATTTTAGAGTCAACTTTTATAGTCTTTAATAGATCTTATCTGAGTTAAGCTTGCATGAGAATGCTCCTGGAGCTCAATCTAAGTTAAAACTGTTCGGGTCAAGCTTGAGCTCAATTTGACTCGTTGGCAACCCCATGTTAAAAAACAAGTTAGCCATCTGTAAATAAATTACTCGTAGATCGTGTTCTAGTTTATTCTCAATTTCACCTTCTGGACTATAATCCCCAGAAATTAATACAACATGTTCCCTCTGCAAATTCGAAATATACCTCAAGTTTGTTCCTAAGAATAAAAAAGAAGTATTAACCAAAAAAAGAATAAAAAAGAAGTATATATTGAAACATGATTGTTGTGGCTAAAGTTCACACAAGTGAAAGTTAAGGCTTCAGTATTAGTTAACCAACTTCAAAATCTCATCAAGTTTCCTTCTTGTCAGGCCTATTGAAATAATCATTATATTTACATGCCAAATAAAAACATATCTGCGATAGTCTTTGAGAAGTTATCGATATTCTTCTGAAGCATACTAATTGCAAAAAGCATCTCATATCATTGGTAAAACCACCACCAGAAAGAGCAATCTTATGCAGTTCATGTAAAAACAAATTGCCATAAGAATTCCAGACTCGCCACTTTCTCGATAACTTATTCTAAACTCTCTACTTTAACCAATCCAGCTACAGCCCTTCCTTGAAAACCTTTTGATGGAAAAAAAAAACATAGAATAAGAAATTTTATTTTTTCTACACTTGTACTAGTTCAATGTCACCAATATATGTTGCCACCACATTAAAACTTACCTGCAATTATGATCCTTGACATGGCTGCCACTACATGCTCTTCCTTGATCCTTTTATTGGCTTCCAACAACACACTGAAACGACTTGGAAAATCAAATCTTCGCTCCCATATGGAAATGGGTGTAAGAAGGATTGATACCTTTAGTGACTGCAAGAAAGCGAGCTCCTGTAACATCCTCAAGCGTAACTGTGTAAGTATCCGTGCTACATTTAGCCACAGTTTGCTCCCATGACAGCTTTACACTTGACCAGCTATCAGACATGTCTTTCAGGAATGACAAGCACGGATGATTGTTCATGGTCAGGTGAAATCAGAAATATCTTAGAGGTAAATACTGTATCGCCAACTTATCTTTTGGTGCATGTATCATGTATGAGTAAGAAATAGAGATATAAGACGCACTAAGAAACATCTATATCTCTAATAGCAATGGTAGAAGCAATACTAACATTTTGATCAAGAGGAAAAATGACTGAAATGAGCAGAAGTGTAGATCCTCCATGAAGCCATCTAAACAAGTAATCAACTTATTTACTGCACATCCCGGAAAAGAAATTAACTTATTTGTTGCATCTTTTC
>JANDBE010000028.1:24909622-24919782 GCA_024320915.1 Erigeron philadelphicus
ATAAATAATAAAAATTAATACTTCAATTCCTATTCTTGAGGAATCAACTCCATCATTCATTTCCATCGGTAACGTAATCTAATCTTGTACCCACTTCACATTTCTTCCTTTGTGTTGTTATATTCTCATAAAGTTTTGATCTTTATCATGATTTATAGTGATTCTTTACTTGCTTTTCCATTTCAAGATTTGGGCTTTTTTCTTTTTCTTTTTTCCTACAATTGATAGAAACACACACAAATTTATATATCAGAAGATAAACCCATTAAAGATTGTCCTTTATTCCGTTGATAAAAGATAGTAACGCTTCAGTTTTGAATATAAATGTAAAAATGGTCTTACTTTGATTTGTTACATAAAGTTTGTAAATTTATGCAATTCTGCAGAAATTTAAAATTGGTGTTTGTGATTGCATAGCTTGAATTTGTTCAAAATGTTTGTTTGTTTTTAATCGTATACTTTTAATAGTTCAATGATCCAAGTACATGATTGAAATTGAACATTTTGAATATATACATTACATTTCTATAACTTGAACCTTCTGAAAGTGTAGCAGTGTTTATTTTTGATTTTTAGTGTAAAATAAGCACACATTTCCTTTTTCTTTATCCGAACACTCAAAATGTGTTTATCGTGTACAAAAACAGCGTAATGAACTATAAGCACCTCAAATTAAGGCAATCTCAAGAACTTTTGCATCTGAATTTTTCAAATGAATTATGTTTGACAACAAAGTTTATAAATGTAGCGTCTTTATGAATATGATTTTTTGTCTGTTAAAGGAGACATGAACTTATGTTTAATGAAAAATTCGGCCGGTGCTTTAAGATGTGCTTTTCGTTGGCAAAACAAAAAGGGCACATTTTTTGACATTTTTTTGAAGCATCATGTGATTTGAGATATCTATGTGATGCAGTTGCAACAATGGATGTTGATTCGACTTCAAGTTTGTATCCGTCACATCGATCCAAGACTATTCACCTGGTTCGTATCCAGATTTTACTTCAGTTATCATGAAAGTTTGGTGCTTTTTTAGATCATTTATAAATTTTGTTTATGATCCAGGTTAGGCACGCTCAAGGAATTCACAATGTGATAGGAGATAAGGATTATAAAGCTTACATGTCCCATGAATATTTCGATGCGGAGCTTACTCGGTTAGGCTGGCAGCAGGTGAAATATTACTTGTATTCATGTCACCCGTATTCATGTTGCTCGTTTCTTTTCTTTTAATTTGGGTAATTTTATTTGTGGCATTAGGTTGAAAGTTTGCGTAAACATGTGCATTCATGTGGGCTCGCCAAGAAGATTGATGTTGTTATTACATCTCCTTTGTTAAGGTAATACTCATCTGCCTGATGATATATTTTTATGTTTTAGCGTCCTGTACTCCTGTTTGTAAAATAAAAATAAAATGCCTTGTTGACTTCTACTATCTAGGACCATGCAAACGGCAGTCGGAGTCTTTGGTGGGGAAGGCTATACAGATACAGTAGACTCACTACCACTGATGCTAGCAAATGCTGGAAACAGTGGTCGGTCTGCAATTTCAAGTCTAAATTGCCCACCTATTGTTGCAGTAGAATTGTGTCGAGAACATTTGGTTGGTGTTAAATATTAATTTTGTTTAATTAATCTAGTTAAAAGTTTAAATATATCATCTTTAAAAGTTTAAATGCAATCCTTATATGAGATCTTAACACGAGTGAGAAGGTCAAAGATATCCACTTAAGGATTCGTGTGATTAACATTTTTGTTTGGATTTCAGGGTGTTCATCCTTGTGATCGTAGAAGAAGCATCAGTGAATACCAATGCCTATTTCCTGCAATTGATTTTTCATTGGCACGTGGTGTAACCAATGGAGTTTATGTTATTTCTGTTTGTCAAAATCAGGAATTTTATGAAAACAGTATTCTTTTGTTTCTGAAATGATTTCTATTTTGTTGTCACAGATAGAAACTGACGAGGATGTTTTATGGAAGGCTGATGTAAGGGAGACAAAAGAAGAGCTTGCAACTAGGGGGAAAAAGTTTCTGAATTGGTGAGTTCATTTTTAGCTCTTACTCTCAACAACTTTGAATTGGTCAATGGGTATAGTAAGAAAATTAGCTTCGAAGGAAGCTGGTCAATGGTCAAGGTAAGCCAAAGTGATTGATTGTTTTCCAAATGGTATATTTACTGCATAAAACATTGTGAGTTGTTTCTTTTTCTTTTTTTTTTGGGTAAATGAGGATTACCTCTTGGCTGCTTAAATAGATATGGATAAATTACACGCTACAATGCTTGATGAAAAAGTCCATCAAAAAGAAAAGAAATAATTGAGATTGCATATGACAATCCTCATCTAATATCATTACTACCAAATAACCCGAAAAACCAAGCATAATATGACATTACAACCAATGTTGCACCGCAATCGGAAGAGTCGCGACGCAACAACGTGAATTATTTTATCTAAAAAATAGATTATAATATGAACAACATAGCTAGTGTGATCATATATATGTCAGTAGTCGGTTATTAAAGTTCTTAATACTGTTTGGACAATAGGTTTTTCAGGCCAACCCAAGCTGATACCAAAAGTTACCCCTTTTGATTCATCAGCATATCACCTTCTTGCCATCTTTGCTTTTATTCCTTTGATGAATATAACTGTTGATGCAGGCTATGGACACGGAAAGAAAAGGAGATAGCTATTGTAACTCACAGTGGGTTCTTGTTTCATACGCTGGCTACTTTTGGCACTGACTGCCACCCATTGGTGAAGAAAGAAATTAGTAAACAGTAAGTCATGATGAGTTCATTATTTAGTTTAATCACACTCTATTCAACCTACAATCCTAATTGGAAGCAGAGTTTGGCTTGTAAAGTAACGGGAAATGGTCAAAATTTCTGTGCAGTTTCGCAAATTGTGAGCTTCGCTCAATGGTAATTGTTGACAAAAGGTACATTTTACCATTTTCGTTTCTCACTGCATCAAATTTAAGAACTCATGACGTTGTTTTTGAATATCTTTTTTTTTTCCAGCATGTTAGGATCAGATTCTTCGACAACTGATTATCCAGGAAGGATTCCTCCTGGACCAGATATCCCAAGTGAGACTGTTGATGCAAAGATTGCAGATGATGAGCCAGTTTCTGGGTCCACTTGATCAGTGACATTCTACCGTACAAAACCATTGTAAAAGATAAGCACTTTGATCCGCTATGAAAGGTCAATTTATTTATTGTGTATCTCGAAATGAAATTTATTTGAGGAGCTCATCATAGTAATGCTACTGTTAATGATGCTTTGTTGCTATGATGCTGTGAACGAGATAGCAATTTTTCTGTGAAATGCTTTACAGTGTTAGATTGGATCGACTTATATCATTTAAAGCTCCCAAGAGATGAGAACATTGTGTTTGAGTGCTTTCCCAACCTAAGTTGAGTAGAACATAGGTGGTTTATTTTGCTAACTGATTAACAGCTGGGATTATTGATAGTTATGGAATACAAACTTAGAGCTTAATATATGTCAGTGCATAAAGTTGTAGACTTGTGCTCAAATAACAAGTCTGGAATGTCTAGATACAAAACATAGTGTACGACATGCTCTAAATCTCAGTGTGCCGTCAAAATGTTGAAATATGATACAGGCTTCTTAGTCTCATCACGTAGTCCCTGAAGGTTGTTTAAAAAATCATGGTACTATGGTCAGATATATTTGAATTAAAGGTAACAAAATGTGGTAATTTCACAGGTTTGGTCAAATGTGGTAATTTCACAGGTTGGACCGGTTTGACCTGAAACACTTAAGTTCAAAATTGTTTTATATGGTATAAATAATAGAGTAGTAAAAAATGATTGCTATTTATTGAATTATGATTTAGGAGGTTTTTTGCATCAACAATAAACTTTGCATGACTTTTGACCTGTTTTACTCACTTTCTTTTTGTGCTAGTTGTTTTCGTTTTACAATTAGATATAAATACATAACCTGAATTGCCCATTCAGTGTTAAACTAGTCAAAGTTGAGACCTCTAGTTTGGATACTTGTGATATTGTTGATGGATATTTTATGTGGAAGTAGAATTTAATGTACCTCGAATGCAGCAGCCAAACGCAGAATTGTAGCTTCCTCCCAAGGGCGGCCTATGATCTGCAAACCGATCGGAAGCCCTTGCTTGTCATAACCAACCTGCAAAAAGAGGTTCAAAAAGCAATGCAGTTTTGTTAATACATATGGTGCTAAATTTACTAAGTACATATAAAAGAGTACTTACTGGTACAGAAATGGCTGGTAGTCCTAGAAGATTCCCTGCTAGGATAAAGCGCATCAAATTACCTGAAAAATGAGCGCCACCTCATAGTGAAAAAGATAGAATAAGGTGCAAGGCTGCTTTAGATCATTCTGTAGGACATATCAGCTTATATATAATACCAGATTGTTACTTGACTTACCTGTTACCTTCATATTTGTCTCGCCCGTCGTGAGTGATCTTCGACGAATTACAGGAGCAGTCATGCTAACCAAACACACAATACTCTGTATTATTTTTTTCACTATGGAACATTATCAACCGTAAGTGATTTAGTAATGTTGATTTTTACCCGGTTGTTGGAGTTACTATGACGTCAACCATCTTGAATACCTCCATGTGATAGTACATTGCCCTGCGCCTGTACTTAATCATACAAGGTTAAACAAAGAAAATATTAACATTAGGAATGGGGTCAGAAAAAATTCTTTTGGCCCTTAGTTGCTTAGTAGTCAAACTTGACTTTAGTTTTGGATGGGCTTGTGCTACATAGTGATACATTGTAAAAGAAGAGTAGAAGACCATGATAAGTTGGAGTTAGCACCACCTGAGACGCTGGGCAGCAACATAGTCTGACCCTGTGAATGACCGGAAAAGTGCAAGATTAGTTCGTGTGTCGAGTGTTAGTTTCTTGTCGTTCCTGTATACGAAGATAGGAATTGAGTATGAGTGATAATCAATATAAGCAACACAATAACAAGTGTTTTTATGCTGTATATGAAGATATGATTTGAGTATAAGTTATACTCAATATAAAAGCAACACAATAACAAGTGTTTTATCCCCTAATAGTTGGTTTGGCTTTCGACTAAATACAGCAAATGTCAAACAACAAAATCAAAATAAAGATAGAATTCTTAATATTTGGTTTATACGTACCCATTGTGACAGTGTGGCTGTAGTGAGGCTAATGATTCAGCTCCTACTGAAACAAGATGCGACGTTCGTATCTGTCGAAGCTCAGGTATGACAACTTCCACTACCTTCAACAAAGAAGTTGAGTGCAATAGGATGATTTCCTTAATATATAAATAGTTTTATGCTGTTGATTTTAAATATCTGGGTATACTTACTTTGCAGCCATGAGTTTCTGATAAAAGATTAAGAATATTCGCACACTTAGTTGAGATATCAGGTGAGAGGACATCATTAAACCACTGCAGAATAGACATATGCTATTAAGTATATAGTGTCCAGAAACACTTTCATGATCTCAAACCAAAGACTAGTCACCTCTGTGTACTTCCCCAATCGCACTGATTCCAGAATAGTAGAATACTCGTGTGATGATAGATCAGGCAAATTTGACAGGGGCTACAAACACATAAATCACATATCACTAGTATATATTGGACAACAACTCTTTACTTATGAATTGTATAACTTTTAACACTGCTGAAAACAGTAGTCTGAATACCGGTCTGAGGCTCAGTTTATCAGCAGGAGAGGCACCTAAAATTGCAGCATACCTAAAGAAAGCAGTGAACATAATTAATGGCGCTTAACATGAACATGATCTAGACCGAGTTACTTACATCATCATGATGTCCTCAACACTGGATGCAATTGGTCCTATAGTTTCCACTGTCCCCCACTCGCATAACACCCTGACAATAGGAATCAAGATCTGGCTCTTATAGTTACAAACATGTGATAATATTAATAAACTTTATATTACTTATAGGCTAATAGCTATATGCACCGAGTCCGTGAACTTAAGATCTGGCTCTTACTAGAACAGTTTCAGGAACTTACCCTCTAAGGTCAATACGTCCATATGTTGTTTTTAATCCCACAACACCACATAGAGAAGAGGGAATACGGACTGAACCTGTGAATATTAACATGTATATAAGCTCCGGGATTCAGGAAAAAATGCTGTAAGTTTCTCTGTATGTATACAAACAACCTCCACAATCTGTTCCTAATGCAGCTGAACATATTCCAGAAGCTACAATCGCTGCTGATCCTGATGAAGATCCACCTGTGTACCTCTCTGGATTATGTGGATTTCTGGTCGTTCTATAATTTTAGGAACTTCATGTCAATCAGGAAAGTCAAAAGTGACTACTTGAGTCAAAGTTTCATAGCGAAGGAACTAAGAAATAACTGAAACCTTCAAAATTGTAAACACTAACACTACATATGCATATTAGTATAGATACTTATCTTAGTTCTGTAGTGAAGGGATTTAGTTTTTTCACTGCCTTACTATTTTGTTATATAGTCCCTATAAAACTTACCCGTTGTTTACGTTATTTCCAGTAGTTCCTTGTCCATATTCATGCATATTGGCCTTTCCAACAAAAATCACTCCACAACTTCTTAACCTTGATACACAAACTGCATCCTTCTCAACCCTGTGTACCTTGTGGAACCATGTCGTCCCACCTATTGAATCGAACAACACTGAGCTCTACAGGTAAAATATCTAGTTAATTGAAAAGTAGGATATGTCTATACCATTAGATGGATGGGGATAGCAATCTATATCATCCTTGATTGCTACGAAGATACCATCCAAAGCAGACAGCGGTTTTCCTATACAACCCGGTCAGGCGGTCAATAAGCAATGACGGGGATAAAAGTGTCGGTGATAAACTACATGACTACGACAAGTATGTATATGCCTACTCTTGTTGCTACACGGCTAAAGAAAATGTGTAAAATTCAATCAATAATGTAAATATCACAAAAAAAGACAAGAGTTAGCCATACACAGTAAGTTTATGTTCTACTTAGATGTATACTGGTGTAGTGTACTCGTATCTATCAAAATAGAGACGTATATGTACCTTCCTCAAACCGTTGGGTTGACGCTGCAGCCTGCTTTCTTACATCTGCAGCATCAAAAGAAATCAACAAAGGTGTTGGGGGTTTCATATTGCTGGATTCTCCAATTGCAGAAATGACATACTCTGCAACCTGTTGACAAGTGAATTCTCTCTTTAAGAAGAGTTGCAGAGGACTGGCATATGGGCCAAGTTTTAGGTGATCACCTACCATTGATGGGGTTGTGTTCTTTGACCTGTATGAATATGCATAATCACGAATCTTCCAGTAGCGGAAGGGTGCGTTCATATCAGAAACCCATCTGCTAGCAGGATCATATTGAGGAAGACATGTAAATGCTGATTCAACCCGCTCTTGAGAATTTCCGTCTTCATTGAAACAAACCACTCCTAATTCTTGTTCTGATATTGAATGTTAAACATAAGGGATCACTTAGAGGCCCGTAGGAGCTTTTAGGTGATTAGTGAGTAGCATGTGTTCAAGTCATCACCTTTATAAGGATATACCAAAAAAAGGTTTCTAGTGTTATGCTACAGATACATTATGATAAAAGGTCCTTGACCTGTAATGTCAACCTGCATTTTTGTCATTCGAGTCTCAAACTCGTCCTCCATCACAGGTTTATCATCTAGATGTCAAAGGCACCATGTAAAAGTATGCCTATTCTAACAAATTTTAAAAAAAGAGGTATTTAATACAAAGCGGACATTTTTTAGAAATGTACATTATACTTTATTGTCTCTAAAAAAGAACTCATAGGATTAACCCCGTATTTTAAATGTATTAAACCATTATTATCTTTTTCAATACTTTAACACCAATGCACAAGACAGAGAAGTTTAGACCTTGAGGAGGAAATTCAGGTCGAAACATAGGTGGTTCTGGTATTACAGTATCTCTTAGCATCTGCATAACATAGATACAGGTGTAAGTGACCAAATAATTTGT
Source organism: Erigeron philadelphicus (assembly GCA_024320915.1). Lineage (NCBI taxonomy): Eukaryota > Viridiplantae > Streptophyta > Magnoliopsida > Asterales > Asteraceae > Erigeron > Erigeron philadelphicus. Next base: position 24,917,665 of record JANDBE010000028.1, read on the forward strand.
GTGAAATCGAGTTGTATAACATAGGTTATACTCAGATGATTATAAATATATTAGTATCAACAACAAACCTCTTGTATCTTGTTCTTTTTCTTCAAGTAACTGACTATAACAGGACCAATCAATGGCATTTCAACCAACATAACAAAAAGCCTCAGCCATATCCCAGATAAATCAGGAGCTGCAACATATCCAACAATCAAAACCATGTTAAGAAGGATGGATTCAAGTTAGTCCACTACGCGCAATCATACAAGGTCACAGTTTCCTAAGGCTTCAGTTGTCTCAAGGCATGTTTATTTCATACTTAGGTTTTAGGTAAAATAAAACAAGTATTAAAGTAAAACAAATTAAAAAATAGGTTTTTTCTTCAGTGATAATCACCGTGCATCATGAAAATTATGGTATATCAATTGCATCATAATCTTTGTGCATCAATTTAACCATGTCAAGATCTTGTCTTATTTGTTTTACTTTAATACTTATTTTACAATAACCTTATACATAACAGTTTCTGTTTCTGTAATACTAAAAATCTATTTTACATATATCTAACCGTTTTTTTATTTTGTGTTGAAGGGTCCAAATTTGTAAACGAAATTCAGAAGACTGGCCATTCAATCACGACTTAGAAAAGTGAAATAACAAGAAAATGAGTCAGAACCTTCAATTACGCCAGGGTCATACTTGACTTTGGTCAAATCAACTTCGTTGGCAGGTAGCATGATAATCTTCTTCCCCATTTTCACTCGAGAAATTTGTCCAACGCTTGTCTCTGCATTCAAGAGTTAACTCTGGCTGTGCGCTTCAGAAGAGTTACATATAAATAAGGTTAAAGTTGACGCAGCGGTTGTAGTGGTGACGAATGTTGACATCGAGATTGTGTAAGAAAGTGAGAAGTTTGTTGTTTTGATGATGGAAGTGAAGCAAATGAGGGAAGTGTGAAGAAGTTGGTGGTAGCTGGTTTAACTGCCATTCTTTCATTCATTTTCCATGCACGTTACTTTGAATTTGATTATACATTTTTTGTACACAAATCATATTGAACATTTAATTTTCCTATTTTATTTCCTCATATTTCTCAGTGTTGAGTAAAAATACAGGTGATGGATTTTGCACTCTGTACAAATATATAACAATAAGCAATGGTAAAACAGCCAAAAGCCCAAAAGAATAAAGAAAGAGAGAAAAAGAAGTGTGGCATGGTGGGATTTGAAACACACGCAAGTTGATAAAAAAAATGGAGTTGCAACACGCATATACCAACTGGACTCTTATGGGTTTTTTTGCACCTACTACAAAAACAATGTATATATATAGTATTTAGATTATGGTTGGATCAGTGTTACCCCGTGAACTCTGAAAATAGAAGTCATGAGTTCGATCTTCATCTCATGCAGAGGTTAGAGGGTTTTTTTTACCATTTAAATAGAAAATGAAAACAGTCTCTCTACTTAGGTAAATGTAAGGTCTGCCTAATTTGAATCTTCCCCATACACCATGATATTGGGGCTCAAAACTCGTGAAAGACGACACTAAACGGTTTCTTTGTTTAGACTCTTAGGGCGGCCAAGACCCTCTCTGGTTTCAACATATATAGTTCCGTTGGTCACAAACCCGCCGCCGGCTACTAAATCTGACACGTCCCTTTGTGTATTTGTAACATCAGTTCTCATCTTCCTCCACAATGTGAACTACTAAAACTTTTAAATCTACCTTTTAAATCTTACAATAAGTGTTGTTCATCTACTCTACTCTTATGAATAAATGTCATTTTAAACGATCATATTAACTTATACCCTTTTTTCCGTCATATGTATCCCTCACTTCATTTTATGATGGGATATATAATTGCATCAAGGTTATTTAGATATAGAATTTAAGGTTTAGAATCAACTATTTGCTAATAACTAGTAGTTTTTTAGGATCGAATACAAGTAATATTGGAACTCATTAACTAAATTTGTCAAAAACCCTAAAAAACACACTTGTATGGGCGATTTTTCCACATAGGCCGCCAGCCACTTCTAGGCTTAAATCCGGCCACTTTTGGCCGGATTTGATTATAATTTTCACGCCAAATCGTTTCTTATTCAATTACTTTCAAATCCATGTAACATA
>JANDBE010000028.1:25055486-25069542 GCA_024320915.1 Erigeron philadelphicus
ATCAAACAAATAAACACGTATGGGTGCACTTTCCAGCCCGAATCTCAAGCGAGTAGGGAACTACGGAACTCACCTTGACTTCCAAGCTACGATTACGAGTTATAAAGAGTTATAAGTGCTCAACAACCGCTACGAGCCCGCAACCTAACAATATATATCATATAATAATCAATTTTAACTTCAATAACCCTAAACAAGTTAATTTAGTAAGGTTAAGGTCGAGTCACAACTCTTAGATGTCTAACGACTTTCCCGGGTAAGAACAAGGCACATTCGACTCGACATTTTTAGAAATGGAGAAAGATTCATGAAAAATGAATGTTACTACAAGAAAGTAGTCTCTTATACGATTCCAACGATAGGTCATATGACTCGATTGGATTTACGGATCAAAAGTTATATGTATATATATGTATATAGTTTGAGTTACAATCTCGAGTTTGGTTCCAAAAGTGACTCACGACTTTGAATGGATGGTTTGTCTTGTGTAGGGCACCAATAAGGTCTTAAGAGTACATTCCGGAAAGGTCGGGACGATCCTAGGAGAATGAAAAAGAAGCTAGGAAACGAAAAGAATAAACAGGCCCTGAACTGCGACGCACTTCATGACTGCGTCGCAGTCAAAGTTTCGAAACTTCAGCTGCTTCGCAGCTGTCTTGCTGCGTCGCAGCTTGTCCAGGTCTGCACCAGCAGCAGCAATACGAGCCAAACACCCCAAAAACACCCATTTTGACCCCATAGTCGACCAAGGAAGATCTAGGACTCGATTCCAAGCTTGAACTCACACATTTGGGCATAAACAAACTCAAATAAACACAACCCATTACAAGATTTCATTTCAAAACATCAAATCTAGTTCCAAATTCGTTTTGACCCATTACAAACCCTAACTAAACCTATCTCGACTTTTTGCTCGATTTGTGACCCGAAATGACTTGGATACAACTAGAAACATGTTCATAAACATATAATGATGATTATGGGATGAATTTAACTTACCAAAACCTTCACCTCGTGCTCAAACCCGAAATTGACCCGAATGGGTATTTTCCTTTCACTTTGAAACCCGAAATTTTGATATGTTGTAGATAAAATGAAGATGGTGATCTTTCTTGTATAAATCTCGCTTCAAGAGACGATGCTTGCGATGAATTTCTATAGAGATAGAGAGAGTTGTGTGTGTGTGTTTTTGTGAGAGATGAAGAGAGAGGGAGAGATGAATGAGTGGGGAAAAAGGGAAGGGATAAGGTGGGATTGGGGTTGGGTTAGTTAGTTGGGTCATGGGTCATGGTTCAAGTCCATGGGTCGGCCCACCACAACAACTAGATAAATTAAGTATCCGTCGAGCATCAAATCACATAATAAGTCGGTTAATCAACCCGTCAACACCTCATATAGTCATTTAGTCAAAATGCACCCAAATTATATCATTAATAAGAATATTAGTCAAATTACCCATAAAGTCAAACGGTCAAATTTCACGGATGTTACAATTCAAGTTTTTAGAAATCTTTGCAGAACTGCTTCTTGGTCTATAGTTAAAGCTTATGAGGCACTTTACACCGGTACCTGTTTAATTTAATGGACAGACCCGTCAGAAAACTGAAAGAGAAATGAAAAGGAAGAAAAGAGAAGGTAAATCTCAAGATACCTCTAAAAGAATATCAGGGGAAGCACGTCATGTCACTAGTGACATTTCTAATGATTTATACAAGAAGAGAGCCAATATGAGAAATCCAGGCGATAGTTCTCATGTGATACATACATGGAAAACCAATAGGCTTGGGAGATGTACTTTGTTAATTCACAGCGAGGGGTGAAAGGCTGAAAATGTTGGGTTTGTTCGTGATTCAGGAAATGAACCTTGCTTTCTTGGTTGTATTGTTCTATTATTGCTGATAGTGAATTTTAAGCCGTCTACTGTTGCCTTGAGAGGTTTTTTATGCAAAAAGTTGTGTATGTGTGTGTGCTTGTATGCTGATTTTGTTACGGTTTTTGGGGTTGTGTATTGATTGCATTCGGTAAACAGCTAAACATTACTCGTAATTAGCTTTCTCATGAGCTTATACTAGTTAGTGAAAATGTTGCCAAAGAAGGCGATTATTGTTGTGGTGTTATTTCCCATCAAACTCATTTAGAATCACACTCTGTTTCAAACTTTCAATGTGTCTCCAGGGTGATGGTTGGAGCTAGGGGTGTTCATTAAACCGTCAAACTGTTAAAATCGGACCAAACATAGATACTTGGATTGGTTTGGTCGGATTGGGTTGTCGAAGTCTGGTCCTACGGTTTACATTTTGAAAAACCGGAGTCCTTGGTCCGGTTTCAGTTTGGACAAAAAACAAACCGTTAAAACCGGACCGAGCCGTAATATATAACTTTGATTTTTTGCGACATAACTTTCAAATTTGTAACTTTTGGCACGAAAGATTTCTTTCGTGATTTTTTTTGTTTCTCCTTTTTTAACTTTAACTTTAGACACGAAAGTTTCATTTTCCTTGCTTTTCACCACATAACTTTTGGATTTTTGTCTTTTATCAACAAAGTTTCATATTTTTACTTTTTGTCACATAACTTAATTTATTTTACTTTTGGCACGAAAGTTTTGTTTTGTTTGGTTTTAAAACTTTTGTTTTTCTAACTTTTGTCACGAAAGTTTCATTCTCTTTACTTTTTATCACATACATTTACAAAGTTTTATTTACTTTTTGTCACATCACTTTCATTTCTTTTACTTTTCGCACGACCGTTTTTTTATTAATATTTTATACTTTTATTTTTCTAACTTTTGCCACAAAAGTTTCGTTATATTACTTTTCACCACATAACTTTTGTTATTAAATTTTGTCAACAATGCTTACCACATAGCTTTTGGTAATTTAACTTTTGTCACGCAAACTTCATTTTATTTAGTTTTTGCACATAACTTTGAGTTTTCGTCACATAATTTTCAAGTTCTCTTTTCATTTATTCTTTACTCATTGATTAGTATATTTCACATAATTTTTTAAGGGTTCTTGTAAGTTGAAAAAACTTATATTTGCATGACCAATGATCCGGTAATCACATAACAATATGATGTATTATTTTTAAATAGTATTTTGAACCACTTTTTATTCTCCATGCTGTATTTTTATTTTTCTTTTATGATAGGCTTTTTGTAATGTACATCTATCTTTTTGCATATTCACCAATCAAGTTTTATTTGTAGCTACGTTTCTTTGGGCAAGGTCCAAGTTCAAAAACTAGTTATAACTAATTATGTGCATGCTCAACACTTGAAGCCATGTGTAGTAGACACATATTCTGGCTGACTTTGTTTAAAGAACCACTCATTCTTTTTCTACTTCTTCACCGATAAGTTCCAAGATTTCTTATTTTTATTTTATTTTATTTGATATTGAGATGAGATTCTTGATTGGTCATCTGAATAAGCTGCTCAGATTTTGTGTCTTAAAGGTATTCGATGGAAGTCTTGAGAGAATATAATTTTATCACAATCACACTCACTCACATGTAACTGCAAGATCCCCCATGAGACTAAAGTTACCTTTACCACTAGAGAACTTCAGTTATCCCAAGGAAAAAGCGCCATTGTTTCTAAAAATGAATATCGAAGCAAACACTCTATTAGTCTATTGTAAGCATACCAGGGGACAAGATGGCAATTTCAACTCGTCTGAAACTTTCCCTAAAGCCACGCGGCCACGCCAGTTACTGGAAGAAAACCATAACAAGAACATGAATTTGAGAGTGGATGCCAAAATTTTGAATACATAATACGAGTATAAGATTTTTAAAGATAACACATGGACAAACTCTTTTGTTTATACCAATAATAATCACATAAACAATTTGTCAAAAATGGGATGATGTTTGAACGAATATTGTGCCAGCGAACATGGAAGATGAAGAGATTCGTAATCTTAACAGCTTGGTGGATTTAAATTTTTTTTGAGACGGAAGGAATTAGGAATGTGACTACATATTTATATATATACGGCAAAGGAGTACGAGAATGATACGGGAACGGGAAACGGCAAAACCAAAAATATTAAGATACGGAAATGGGAAACGGCCAAATTAAAAAATTTAGGATACGGGTACGGCAATGATACGACAATAAAAAAAATAAATTTTTTTTAGATATTTTGATTTTATATAGAGAAAGTCTTGACACTTAAGATATTATGTATAATTATATATGTATAATTTTAGAACATATGTTTTGTGTTGATCGGTGATCACGGATTAAATTTTTTATAATCAATTTAATTAGGAATATAAAAAGTCTGATGTTAATCTCATTTGTATAAAGTAGTTGGTTTGTGGTTGGGGTATGCATAGTCACAGGATGACAATCGTTTTTGAAATGAAAAAAAACTTTTTGAAACCCTAATATTAATTGGATACGGTATGGAAACTTCACAGAAACGTTTCGGTATATATGGAAACTTCAAGGAAATATTTCGTACGAGTTTCCGTTTCCATAGAGTTTCTGAAACGAATACGCCTACTTGTTAGAGTTTCGGTGTATCATAGTTAAAAATTATAAGGTTACACATAACTGGCGACTTATTTATACCAATGTAATGAATCACAACAAAACTTTTAAAATTATTGCTCTGGTTTTAATAAAACATGAACAAAAAGGCTTACCAAAAAGTGAGATATTACTAATGTAGATTTAATAATTATGATAATTTTTAAATTAGGATTTAATTCGGAATAATATATTTTTGAAATTATACTAATTTTTTCGGAACATTCAATCGGATTCGACAACAAAGAAACTTCACCATATAATTGTGAAGCCTTGCACGTATCCTAGACAACGAGATGTTGGTCATAGGCCGTTACAAATATTCGGAGGGAAAAATTTCAAAGCTTGTCAACCTTAAGAAACAAACTCAATGCTTTGGATAAACGAGGAATGTTTTTGACAAGCTAAATTATACTAATTTGGTAAATAAATTTACCCATTAGATAAGTTTGCAAAAAGAAAACTCAAAAGAAGTTTATGAGTGGAAACTGGAAAATAAATTGTATTAAATGAGGATTAAAAGTTACATCATTCATGATTTAGGGGTATTTATACAACAAAATAACAAATTACACTTCACCTCTCAATCTTTTATCATATTTGCAAAATAAAATATACACCATTTTGGCATTTTGTGTGCTAACGGGTAGTCGGGTAGTTTAAAGCCTAAATGAAGAGTGGTATTTTAAAGCCCAAACGAAGAGTGGTATTTTATAACCCAAACGAAGAGTGGTATTTTTAAAGCCCAAACAAAGAATGAAAATTCCAACTTTGATTTTTAAGAACCTTATGGTTTTAAACCCAAAGGAGCATTTTCTTGACTTTACTTCGATTGACATGCTTAGCTTTATGACGTGCAAAGTAGCCGTACCAATTTTACATAACATCCTATAAATAATACCCTTTTGTAATTCTGCCTCTTCATATCGAACACCAGTTAATTAGAAACGATAGTTACAAATATATGAGGTCATTCAAGATCTCATTTGCACTTCTTTGTTTCTTAAATTTAGCCATTTTCCACTCTACTCATGCACAAAACTCACCACAAGATTACTTAGATGCTCATAACGCAGCACGTGCTAATGTAGGTGTCCAAAACATGGTATGGAACATAAGTGTGGCTGCATATGCGCAAAACTACGCTAATCAAAGGATTTTGGATTGCAATCTCGTTCATTCCAATGGTCCGTTTGGTGAAAACCTTGCTAAGGGAGATGGAGCCTTTACAGGAACCGCGGCAGTGAATTTATGGATAGATGAAAAATACTATTATGATCATATGACGAATACTTGTGTTGGCGGACATGCTTGTGGGCATTATACGCAAGTTGTGTGGCGTGATTCGCTCCAACTTGGGTGTGCTAGGGTTCAATGTATTAGTGGTTGGTCTTTTGTTGTATGCAGCTATTATCCTAGTGGCAACTACATTGGTGAAACTCCTTATTAGTGAACTATGTATATGGAACACATATTGTAGTTGGGTATTTATATCATTTGTTTAAAAATAGTGTAATTTTGATATAATGATAAGTTATAAGTGGATGACAAGGTTGAATTATTGATTGCTTAAAAGATCCATATTGTTGATTATGTATACAATAATAATTATCTAATATGCTAATTTTTGTATACACTACACCGTATTAGATAAGCTCTTGAAGTATCGCTTAATGGACCATTATCAATATGGATTGGGCCAACTATACAATTAACTAACATTATCCAGCACACCCTACCGGCCTACCCTGTGGCCTTACCCTTAAAAAGGTACTAAAATGAAATCGTCCAAAGAATACTTCAAGAAGAAATCAAACTAGATCACACTTCACAAATAAATATAGAAAATGCGGAAATATATAGCATATGTTAATGATGATATCGATCTGTGCCTCTGTGGTACATATGAGTCATCATATATCAAGACGATTTGAAAGGGGGTCAAATGGTCAATCAGTTGAGCCCAAAGAAAGAGAGTATTCGGCCCATGAAGTCGTAATATTAGTTGAGACGGCCAGCAACGGTTTTAAAAGTCAAAATGCAAAAATAAAGTATGTATAGTAGGGGTCTCGAATCAGGTCTAGTAACATAGTTTGAGACCATTTATGTCAAGTAATAGAACCCAATCAAGATATTGCCCTAAATTAACGAGCATCCATACATGTGTTGTTTTTATCAAAAAGTCATTTTTTCTAGACGTCGATCACCTTCTAACTTTTGACCTCGAATATGTTTTTTACTTTATTCACTATGTTTTAGTGCAGCTTTGTGGATTACATATATATTCCATATATATGAAAAGAAAAGTAGCTTTTTTGGGGGGGATTCTATTATATATAATACTTTTATAATTAAATGGATTTACATCTAGCATGTGTATAGAAATATTATCTTTATTATCGCCTCTTCGGCCAGCACACAACACTTCAAACTAGCTTACGATCGAGTACGCAATAGTAGCTTCATTAGCGATTCAAAAAAGAATAAATGTAATACCAACATTTAATAAATATTTTACAACAAAACTTTTTGTCGTCTGCTTCTTAGCATGGGCATTGTACTACAATATTCAATACATGTGTGGTTATACTAGTTTATAGCTCTTTTATTATTTTCTTTAGTGTTTACATAATTACATTATTAATATTAATAATTTGTAGTTCAAATTTGAATAAGCATGCCTTATGGCCTAGCCTTCAAATTCCATTATTGATCCTGCCTCTTATTTTAAACTTTTAAGAACTGAAACTTTTATCGTTATTAGCTCATACAAAAAAAAAAAAGACACAATACTTATTTACAATAAATTATACTATATGTGTGTTTGTGTAGGTTTGAATTGTTTGACTTCATATTAATCTAGACATCTAGTAGACATGAATGGTCGATCGATGACAATGAAATTTATAACTAAAAGGTTACGATTTGACACTCTTTGTTAAATCTTGTTTTTATAAGGGTTCCATTATTTATCTTCTAAGAAAATAATATGGATATGCCATTACAAGAATCCTTGTCAATTGATTTTATTTCTATAACGATAAATAATAATATGAAATAAGATGGTAAAACTTTGTTAACTAAAGTATGAATATTCTTACTTTAGCTTGTCAACTTATGTGAGAATTCTCCAAATATTAGTGAAAATTTCAATAATTTATTTAATCGATACAAATTGTGACCCTGATCTTGCAGATGTTTCTTTATATTATGTCTACAACATCCATATGCAAGTCAATATAAATCCTTCAGGAAAAAAAATAAATAAATAAATTCCACTAATCATGATTTAAGGCTTTTATTTCTTTATAAAAAAACTTGTATATTATCTCTACTAAAATTATCACACTCTATCTCCTTACATTTTATAAAAATCTACCTTCGATGAATTAATTAATTGTTTCTTATTTATTAATTAATTTAAATATCTTCGCTTAATGAAACAATTTACAACATCACATCATTACTACCACCACATCGCTGTCACCACGACATCGTCGACATTACCACCACGACATTACACGGGTAAAATACTAGTTCCTTTTTATGAAAAACGTACATTGAAGAAAAGTGTAAAAGTGAAAATTGGAAACAAACAAACTCGTGAGATACCCACATTTATGGTAAAGAAGCTGGTTTCATCACTTCCACCCCCACCATTATTGAACTCCCATTCTTTTTCTTTCTTTCTTTCTTTCTTTAGATCCACCCCCACACAACACACACACACACACACTCAGTTAATGTCATACATATGAGAAATATATTCTGTCTTCAACACACACACACACACATATACTAACACATAGCTCATCCTACTGCACTCAAATGTTGACAAACCACATATTTTGACTTTCACACAAATCACCAAACTTATTTCCCCTTAGTTGACTTCTATCTTCAGGTAATTTATCTTTCATTTTCATCTCATTTACTCCAAATTTGAGTTTAATTTTCTTTATCTTGTGTGTATATCTATATTGTATTTTATAATTTGTTCTCTTTTATGTATTTTTATCTCCTAATTAACTGTTTTTGTTTCTGGGTTTTGGTCATTAAGCTAATTATCTGTGGAAATTTGTTTAATTTGTATAAGGATTGCTTAAAGTTTGTTACTTTACCTATTAGGGTTTATGTTTCCAAATTTGGGGAAGAACAAGATTTTTTTATTTTTTTTGTTTCCACTTCGATTCGAATTTGTTTTAGTTTGATTTATTGATTTGTAGTAGTTCACTAGTTGATTAAAGTTCTGAGCTTTAATAACTAAATTTAATAGTATTAGAGTTTGTATTGTGTAACATATATAGATGGGCAAATGGAGATTTTCCATTTCCCGGTTACCCAGTGGCGAATCTTTTTGACTCGGATTTACTCGGTCTAATAGGGGTATCCTTTGACCCTTTTCGACCATTTCCCTTGCGACCCCGAAGATGTTAACTATGAAGGTTTCCAACCTAAGACCTCTTATTAGGAAATGGGACACCTAACCACTAGGCCACCTTGGTGATGGATTAAGTAGGAATTTGGGAAACTCACTTGGTATTAAAGGGTAGAAATTTGGGAATATGGTCTTGTTTCCCATGATGGTTGGACTGCATACATTCCTTTTAGCTGGCTGTTGGGATGTGGGTCAGTCTTGAGAATAAGCATAGCATTGCCTTCCGCATATTGTCTTCGGGATGGGACATATAGATTGGTCATTTCCTTCTACGTATCGTTAAGTGGGCGGATGTATAGACTGGATGGACAGTAATGTTAGTTTATCATGTTTTATCGTGAAATACTTTTTTATCTTTCCCTAGTCCATCTCATGAATTTAGGAGTATGTGTAACTTTATTTGCAAAATGTTGTTTTAAGTAAAGAGTAAAACAAGGGTATCTTGTAAAGTTGTCCAAAAAGTCGGCTGATACATAAGTTAAATCATCAACCTTTAAAATTTTCTATTAGGAAAATGATATGACTGCAGAAGTTTAAATGACGAATTTTGAGATATGCCTAGCTCATTGGCACATGTAATGATTTAATTTGTTGTGTATCAGATCAGTTTACATGGTTTGTATTTTCAGCCTTTCAGGTATATTCTTGATATAATCCTGCTAGACGAGTGAAGGGTGATCCACAAATATCAATATGTATAGGCACTCACCTGTCAGAAACCCGAGGTCCAAAGGACTCAAGATAAAACATGTTCTGCAAGGATTTTTGTTGGTTGCGATTTGCTTCTGGTTAATCTTTCAAGTCAAAAGGTCTCATGACAAGAAGAAAGAGTTTGATGTTCATGATAACAAGATCTCTACAAGTACTAGTACACGAGGTATTGATGAAATTGTTAAATTGGGAAGGAAAGATATCCATCCAAAAATAGAGGAAACAACAAAGGAAAATGAGATACATGAAGACACACAAGAAGATGAAGATGAACACGAAGAACATGAGGATACCAAGCACGAGGAGGAAGATCAAGAAGAAGATAAGTTTGAGGAGGAGAAAGATGACGGTGGAGGAGGTGGGGATGACGAGATTGATGAAAATGAACAAGAAAAGTCAGATGTTGAGATTGACCGGGAAGAGGTTGACATCATAGATGAAGATAAGGAGACGGAAGAGCGGGAAGAGAAGGAAACTGAAGAGAAAGATGGTCAAAGTCAAAGTCATACTGAAAACGAGGATTCTACAGTTAACCATGATGAAGATGGATCCACTGTACATACGAACGAGGCCCGTGAAGAAAACTACAAGGCAGATGATGCTTCTAGTGCAGTTACTCATAATGGTCGCAACCTGGGAACCGAAAATGAAAGTAAGAATGGAACTTCAGATAACTCCAGGGGAGGAGATGTTAGTCTAGTTGATAATGGTCAAACATCCGAAAATACAACGTCCTCAAATGTCACTATGACTCAAGAAAAAGACTATGAATCTATTGTTACTTCCCTGAATGCTACGTCATCCATAAATGTCCATGATAATGGACCTCCTTCAGGTACTTCTGTGATGACCTCTGATTCCACCGAGGCTCATAACGTCACAGTTTCAGCGGAGCAGGATGGTAACTCAAGCATTGATGCTTCTGTTGGTGGCCAGTCCGTTTCTAATACGACACTCTCAGAAATAATAGAAGGGTCATCTAATTCTACCAATGATTCAGATCTTTTAAAAACAGAGGATGAAACTAATGAAGGTGATAGTGAAGGTGAGAATTTGGACACTGACAACGTAACAGAAGGAACAGAAGGGATTATGGATTCAGATGGCGTTGAACATGACGCTATTGATTCCACTGATCCATCGCATTTAGAAGAAAAAGAGGTACGGACGGATCTAGACACATTGCCCGAGATCGAAACAGAGGGTAGCAACAGTGAAGATACTGCTGCAGAATGAAACACGGAGATAAAGTTTTTTTTTTTGGAGATGTTATTGTATTAATTTAAAATTTGTAATTCTTATTTCCAACTTGTTTTTCTTCACTTGTGTGGAATGTTGGTCAAAAAATGTAGGCTGCTAGTCAATATTAATAGCCCTTTGGTTTGTATAATCTACTTAGTGTTGCATTCCTAAATGCCATTTTTTTCTGTGAATCCCATTTAACCATTATGGTGGTTTACGACCGAAGCATTTGCGCAAATCAGGCTCTATTAAGAAAGGCATAAAAATTACAAATAAAGGACACCCAAAATGTGACACAGCAAGATGCGATGCAACTAATGATAGTTCCAAGCTAAATCCGCATGATTTGCTAAATGAACCAAGGGAAACGATACAATATGCCTATGGTATATACAGATGCCCGGTAATATTTTGTATGTAAGTGAGTTGGAGCTAAAGACCAAGAATGAAAAAAAACAGAATTAGATATCCGAAGATGGAAGAACGATTAGAAGACTTGCCAACCATCGAAGTATCTACCGTATATCTAAGAAATCCTATCAACTAGTTACGGGTTAGTCTCTAATAAGACAAGGCTAAGGGTATGGGAGTCTGCAGTTAAAATAAGACTTTGCTCATCATATTTTTGTGCATTGTATTTCATTTCGTAAACATGGAATACAAAATTTAATTGAAGAAAGAAACCAAAGTTTTCTACAAGAGTTTTTCAACTTGAACATTGTTGTTAAAACTTTACAAGTGGTTTTTGGCACTTGCATAAAATCCATATATATGTCAAACAAAAGAATCTCATTGTTTATGACAAAATCCAAAATTGAAACATCTACATCAATTTCGATCACAACTTACTAGGTTACATAAAATTTAACGATCTGATTTTTTGTTTTGTTCATAAACCATTACCAAACTCTTTTGTTTAAAAAACAAAGGTCATTTTCATATCCACTAAGAAATTGGACTAAACGATACTATTCATATACACCAAAACTTTTAAATAAATTACTCTTATAACAAAGTTTCATTATTATCAAATTATAGCAAACAATTGAATTCAACCACAAGGGTTGTGGCAGCCACGTTAAAACGTGGGCTTTTAAAGTGAAATATGTAAGAGGTTTCAAGTTCGGATTATATGGACAATAAAATATACCTCCTGTGGCTACATAAGCTCCCCTGCGACTCATAAAACGATACGAATATTTAAGATGAAAAAAAAACAATTGGATTCGCTTGAGAAATTCATTAAATATTAACGGATAATGATAACATATGTACATCTATGCCTCAATTTTTGTTTTCAATTAAGTGGACAAACGGGCTGTCTTTCTCTATGGGCCGTCTTCGTTTTTGTCTTTCTCTATGGGCCTTGTACATAGACATGGGCCGTCTTCGTTTGTCTTTTTATAGAAGTACATATATTTCAAATTTAATCATCATCAACAATTACTATGAAGGTGTTTCAGATTACAAGATTACATTTTGAAGTGATTATTTAATTTTTATGTTTATAATACATTAATAATATAAAACGGTATTTAAATGAAAAAATGATTGTTTCTTATGAAAACACAATTTTACATAAGCATGTATATATCTGCTTTTTCAAAACGCAGTTTGGAAAACGTAAAAAAAAGAAAAAAAAAAAAAAAAATTTGAACATGCAAAATCTCTTATATAAATGCAACCCTAACCACCACCCCCTTTATATCTACTAACGAGATGGGTACCCGCACAATGCGCCAACGTTAGCGGCAACATGTGGTGGTGGTGGTGGTAACGATATGGTTAAGGGATGTAATTTTTGTAAATAATTTTATTAAAAGTGTTATATAGATATTAGGTGAAAATATTTAAATCAATGAATAAAGAAGAGAAATAGTTTGGATAAATATGGTTGAAAAATATTTTATGGATATTTTGGGTAAAATTAGTGTGTAAATTGAAAATGTGTTGAAAATTAATGGTATTTTTGGATATTTTAAAGATAAAAAGTTGAAAAGAATGATATAATTTGTTTTATAAGGTATAGATTAAGGAAGGAGATTCCATAAAGTTTTCCCAACTTGACTAGGATTTAGACCCTTAGATAAAAATCAAGGGTCAAGATTTAAAAATAAATTTTAAATCTTGACCTTTAATTTTTATTTAAGGGTCAAAATTATAATTTTAAAGAATCTCTTCCCATAGAGTAATTAGTTAAACTAAACAAATTGCGCTTTACAGGTCTATATTAGTTTTGATGTACGAATTTATTCCAAACGGTAACACTTTTCAAAAGGTTTATATTTCGATAACCCAACAAGGTATTACACACATAGATGTAAATGAAACTCATCTAACATGTTTAGAAGGTGGGCGTGTATCTGATTTGGTTGAGGGTGCAACCCCATTGTCAGATAATGAGACAAAGTAAAAGTTTGTTGCCCATCTTCATGGTCGAATTTTCCCGTATGACCTTTCATATATATATAATAAACTTACGACAGTTTTGTATCAGGTGAATTTTCCTTACATTTGCTTAGACGAATCTTTAAAAGGGTTTTTTTTTACACTTCCATGCACTCCCATGTATGGAAAAAAAAGATCAAAGATATCGAGCTCAAAAATGTGTACCGAAAAATCCTTTTGAAAATTATGTTCTCTTGGTTTTAATTTTATCAACTCATCCCAAGGGAACACACTTTTTCCTTTGGCATAGAAAAACTTATTTTTCAAGTCGATTTACTCTGCACGAGACTGTAAAAGTGGTCAGTAAAAAACTTTTTTGATAACTCGTTTTCTGTTTCATCAGTTCATCATGAAAATTCCTGTCAATGGCAAAACGGCCCAAAAACTTTTTGGTGTGTTTAAAAAATACCACCAGTCAAAAACAACAAAAAAGGACTCTCGGTAATCCCCAGACATGCAATGTCGGTGTAGAATTTTTTTTCGTCACCTGCAACAGCTGGAGGATTAATTGAAAAACAAAAAAAAAAGGGTAATGAAAAATTGAAAGCAAGATGGAAAATTTGAAAATGTGCTAACGACAGAGGCCGAGAAGGTGAAAAAAAATCCTGGATAGATTGGAAAATACTCGTACTTCATCCTTCTGTGGTAATTTGGGTGGAAAAAAAACTTAAATG
>JANDBE010000028.1:25184948-25197493 GCA_024320915.1 Erigeron philadelphicus
AAACCGACATATCCGGTTTCAACATATATCAAACCAAATTAGACCAAGTATGTTGTCTAACTAGACCAAACCAAACCATGCAAGCCGGTTCGGTTTGGCCGGCTCTACGGTTTCAAGTTTTTTTTTTCTTTCTTTTTATCTCCATATAATTATATGTATATTTCATAATTTTTTTGTTTTATCACATAACTATAATCTTAATACTAATATAAGCAATGAAAAAGTTGCAAATAGACTGTGCTTTAAACTTACAAAATCATTTTGTATTTTTTAATGGAAAAGTTATGGAGCAATAGAGATGAAAAAATAAAATGATATAGTAAAAATAGACTAGAATGAAAGTAAAAATAAGTATGTTGTATAAATAAATAAATGTTTATTAACAAATCTTGTTTATCTTAATATCTAGTAGATATTTATAAAATTTGTCAACAAAATTACCTCATAATCTATTGCACATGTTATTAAAATATGTTAATGTTAATTATTTCCAATAACTTCGGAATATATGTAAAATCTTATATATATACCCACTTTTTGGTCCGGTCTGGTTTTGACGGTTTGCTTTTTTATCAAACTGTAACCGGACCAAGGATCCCGTTTTTTTTTAAACTTAAATCGCCGAATAAATATTTAGCAATTCAATCCGACCAAACCAATCCAAGTGTGCCGCTTTGGTCTGGTTTTGACAGTTTAACTGTTTGATGAACACCCCTAATTTACAGTATCATTTTATTTATTTTCACCTGACACGGTTTATAAAAAAAGTTACAATCTATAAAACTTTTATGCTTTTTCGGATTTTATTAGGAAACGAAAAAGGATTAAAGCCATATGTAAATGTTCAGGTAAGTACTTCCGTACTTGATTCGGAAAATGTTTTTTAGTTTCCAATTCAATCTTTTTCTTTTATCAATTTTGAAGCTCCGAAAAAGCATGTCCATACGTGCTTAAAAATTTGATGATGAAAATATTAGGGATACATGGTCGGTAACCCATTGACAGACAAAAGTGGTGATATAAACTCTAGACTCGAATATGTTTATCGTATGGCACTTATATCGGAAGAGTTATATGAGGTAACATATACGAGTAATAGTTTGCATCTTGTAATATCATTATTAAAATGTAAATATATCACTCTATCCGTCTCATATTATATGTCTTAATTTGACTTTTTTAGCTGTTATCTTTCAACTTTGACCGTAAATACTTCTGTTTGTGTTATATAACACTTGATATAACATATATGAATTGATTGAGTTTTGAATGTAGTTTTCATTGATATAATTTTTGACAACAAATATACAACACAAACAATTATATTTACGGTCAAAGTCGGAAGAAAAAAACGTAACCGGTCAAATTAGGACAATTAAAATGGGACGGAAGCAGTAAGATTTTACGAGTAATTGCATTATTAATTTTTATTGATTTTTTTAGTTAAGAATAAAGCATATAAAAATATAATTATGATTTTTTTAATGTTTAAATATAGGTAAGTATGTCAAAATTTACAACTTTAATGGATATATTATATTTTGTAATATTCAAATATCGTTAAGCATGTCATAATAAAAACTTTGATGAATATATTTTTAAAAAAAATATTTAATTATAAAAGTCAAAGTGTTAATATATAGATCAAGTTTTTAATATTCAAGTAATATATCAAATTTTATATTATAATAAATTAACATCCAATAATGATAATGTCCTAAGCACGCTTTGTTAGACACGTTTCTAAAATCTAGTATTAATATTAAAATGCAACTATTGATGAGGCTAATTTACTCGGTCAATTGTTGTAGGCAACGAAGATTGATTGCGAAGGAAATTATGTAGAAGCCGATTCTAAGAATGTTCAATGCATGTCCGATATTGATTGCGAAGGAAATTATGTAGAACCTGTTCTACACTCACATTATTTGTTCTTCTTAACCTTGAAACAGTGGAGATCATGACATGACGGTTTCACATGTGGGCACACGAAATTGGATAAATTCTCTGAATTTGACGATAACAGATAGCGATTGGGAGGCATGGTACACGAATGGACAAAATGCAGGATACAAAACGACATATGCTCATGACAACTATTCTCTAGTATTTGCGACCGTAAAGGTATGTTGTTAATTTATTACAATATGTATATAAACAGAACATCCATTGTAACAATCAAAATGTGACATGGTAATTTGTTTAAACTGTGTCCGTACAGGGAGCAGGGCATACAGCTCCGGAATTCAAGCCCGAGGAATGCTTTGAGATAGTTAAGAGATGGTTTTCTCATAGTCCCATCTAATAAACAATTATTAATGATTTAGATATGATTCATGTCGTTGGAACCATTCTTCTAACGACGAGAAAGAAGAAACATGAAATATGCATTGTATTTGTTATATTACATTATAGTGATATAGTGTGTGGATATAAAGGGCCAAAGGGGTGATCTTAATTTTTAAAATAAAATTCAAAACTACATCATGACCGATGTAGGAATTGATATTCGTGGCTAAAGAACAAGTAATGAAAATTTTAGAATTAATCTAGAATTTGAGGGAGTATAATATAATAATCATAAATACAGGACAGGTTCAATGAGTCATGTGAATGCGTTGAAAGGAAAATTATTTTAATGGTAAAAATGAAAATATATAACTAAATTTTTAGACACCTATATAAATCTTTTTATTCATTTAGTCAAATATTTCTTACTGCTTATTTTATTTAATAAAAAATAAAAATATTCAATAAAATTATGCCATATGATTACATATGTTAACTTACCGCCATAACCTTTTCAAAATCCTCACCATAATTGGTCATTTCATATCTTCTCATCTTTTCTAAAGAACTTCCTGCCATTATTGTTAAGAACCAATGTAATTGATTTGATGATATATTTTACCGTTTTTATGTTTATTTATACTTCTTATTAAAGATTATACACCCCCTCAAAATAAAAAATGTTATCAAAATGTCACATGCGAAATTACAAAAATGTCCTTAATAAACACTCCACTATAGAAGGGTTTTTATAAATTACCAAAATTTCTCTTAATGAATTAATTTACATCCTAAACCCTTATATTCCTATCTTATAAAATATTTCTATTATCTTAAAATCACTTACACCACTTGACTCCAATTGTCGATGTCATCACCACACGTCACCAACACCACTATACCGTCGTCACCTTTACCGCCGCCGCATTATGCGGGAACCATGCTTGTATATATATAGATATAGATATAAAGAAACGGTCATAGTTCGGCTTCATTTTGATTATATGAATATAATAAAGTGCTGTGAATTAAAAATTCTTATGACCACTTTGGCCTAATAGGTTAACTGCTACTCATTTTAAGTTAAACCCACTTTTTATGATTTTCATAATATTTTTTTTGGATGCTTGAAAACTTGGAAGACTTTATTTGGTAGCAATCTTCGTATTTCATATTTATAATCTCATGCATCTTTAATTTATTTATTGCTTTCGCAATCAAGTAAAGAATTAAACTTTAATCAAAAAGTTATATCACAACTTCAATCTTCAAATAATGTCACAATGTAATGGCAAAAACAATGGATACAAAAAATGAAAATTAACATGTTGGAAAAGAAAAAAATATGAGAAGGAAATAACAAGAAGTTTTGATTACAATTAGATATTCACTTTATAAGGGTCATTTGTTCCTGTATAATTCATTTGAAAATCAAAGTATATAAGAAAATAGAAAACAAGAGTTGTTTTGGAAAGATGATGACATTGGCATGATTTGGATTAAGTGTTTTTGTTTCCGACTAAAAAGGTTAGGTGGTAAGAATACATTGACCAAATATGTAAAAAAAATTATAGGTGTTTAAAATTAAATATACCCCTAAAATTAGACTATTTAAATAATTTTCATTTACATAAATATGCATAAGCGTTTGGCCCATTTAATATAGGCTCTTTCTTATTGGAAAAAAAAAGAGAGCAGGATTTAATGGTTAACTATGGGGTTTTCTTATAGTTGGCTCTTTCTTAAGTCTCTCATTTTCTATTATCATTTCATATAAATCTCTCTATATAACTAACAGATGATATGTTTTTGATTATGTGGTAATTATGAAATCATGCCATGTAGGATATTTTCTTAAGTGTCATACTTACATTAAATTCTTAATTTTAAGCATACTTTAAAAAAATTACACTAATTATGCTTTATCCTAATCATCATTGATTAATAATAAAAAAAATTGAAAAATAAAAAGAAAAAATCGTTTCATATATATGGTGGATATATATCTCATAATCTCTTAAATCTCATTATATTTATTTATATATTATAATAATATTAATTTTTATTTAGACCTTTTGCATTTAGTTTAAACTTCTTTTTATATAATAATAACTATATTTTATATAAAGTTATTACTATTTTAACTAGTAATTATATATTTGTATACATTGACGTTAATGTACCAATAATATCTTTTTATTTATCAGTATAATGAAAGTTGTCTATTTATAAAATGCTATTATAATTGTCTTATTATGCAACGCATAGGTTTAATCTAGTATATAATGAATGAGAATATGAGATGAGACCGCATAAAAAAAAAATAATAAGAATGGTTGGGTTATTTTAACTGGGCCTTCCATATATCCTCTAAAGCTTTGTCATGGCCCATCTCAGATGGGTCAGACGACATAACAATAAACCCCCGATAGCTTGGTCCACCTATCAAGCCCAACTTTTTTTTTTTAACTCCAGCTCTGAATTGAAGTCATCCCTCTTATTTATTTCTTACTCAACATATTGGTTTTCAACTATTTTTGTTCGTTAGGTAAAAAAGAAGAAGAAGGTAAATCGTGTATGATCAACTATATGGTTAA
This sequence comes from Erigeron philadelphicus, assembly GCA_024320915.1. Taxonomy (NCBI): domain Eukaryota; kingdom Viridiplantae; phylum Streptophyta; class Magnoliopsida; order Asterales; family Asteraceae; genus Erigeron; species Erigeron philadelphicus. Next base: position 25,189,835 of record JANDBE010000028.1, read on the forward strand.
TATTTTTTTACATCTTGCTTAAAATCAATATCTATTAACCAGCAACCTGCCGAAAATAGAAGTGTCATCTAACGTCCATCATCGGTTGCAAAACATTAATGTTAAATATTTTGGAATAGATAGGTTTACAAGGTCCATGATTTGTAACGATCATTGAATAACATTACGAATTCTTTTATATATCTATTAATAGTATGTTATAGAGGGTGTTATCAATTTCATTATGTATTACTCTCATGCTACATTAAAAATTTGGAATAGATAGGTCTATTGTGCATGTATGCTTCATTATACAACCTTGTAGGTGATATTAATGAATACAGTTGAAGAAAATGAGTGAGAGCTACTTTTGTAATATGAGTTGGCCAATGATAAAAGTCATTAAATCTTGGGCTCTTCATCCCATATTCCCATATAAGGGAATGTAGATCGGAGGTTAGTTTAAATTACCTTACCATAATAAAAAATTAACCTATATCAGGTCATTGAAACATATCTACCTTTTTACTTTTTTAACTTGATGATGCAAGTGTTGATATTCTTAACCAAAGAAAAGGGCTATTTACATATCTTGTGTATCAGCACAATCTCAAAGATATGATTGACAAGTAGTACTAGATTTTTGCTTAGGTAGAATGATTTCAAAAGGATTTCCTTGTACTAAGACAATGAAAGATTGATGCATCTCAAATTTATGTCATCAACCCCTCCTAACTTAACTCTCATGGAAGCCAGGCTGTTGTCATATGGGGCTTGTGTATTTTCAGCAAATTTTTCTAGATCTCAAATATCACAACTTGTCATATTTCACCATTTTTGATAGGAATAATCAAGTGGGCATGTGAATTATTTTGCATTTTTTGTGCCTTTTCATTTCTTATGTATTCCAATACTTTTAAGCCATTCTAGGCCTTTTTAGTTGCCGGGTCAAGTCATTGTCTAGACGTGTGTTTTATTTTTATCATTTAAGCTAGCATTTACTAATAATTAAGAGTATTATTGTTCGGATTTTTACTTGTTAGAATAGTAGGAGGTAGACAAGTGAAAGTTGTAGAATTTCGTTTGTAACCCCCTAAATATTTGTACTAGTTGTACAAACAATGGTGGTACATATTTTTCTTGATGAAATCTGAAATAGACCACATGGTTGTGGACCTAAAAATGGCAGAATTGTCTTGAGCTTAAACTTTTTATGGTCAGAGGGATAAGGGAATGGAAGCCATTTAACATTTGTGGTGTGATGGGAGAACATACTAATGTTATAACAATTGGGAACACTTGTAGGTAATTTTTCTGCATTGGTAGCAGTGACATGGTACCGATTTTAATGAAGTGTCACAGGGATTGAAGCAAATGTTTTTGGAGGTTGTTGGTTAGACAAGAATGTTTTTCTCCATACCCTTTTGGATTCTTATCTACCTAGCCACCATTGTGATGTGCATTGAACCAATTTCTAACCATGATCTCATCCCGGTATGTAGTTGGTGTTGCTCGTTCATGATTAGGCCGACGGCGACGTGGGTACCGGACGAATTATATTTCGGATTGTAAATACATGTCTAAGGTATGTACTATAATCATACATAGGTCATTTGAGTTAATTATAAAGAAATGGAAAGGATTGACGAAAGGTCAAATAATAGTGGATTATATGCAAACAAATTTGAATAAAGTGGACTAAAAAATGTTAGGTCTTGACTAATAAAGATACTTCCAAAAATGAGATAAATTATGAGCATGTTCCATTGGATCAAGCAGGATCTCAGGTCTTTATCAAGATGATGTGTTTTTCAAGATACAAATATACAGCCTTCATTGCAAAATGTGCATATAATTAAAACATTTTGACTTCTTGTTAAAAATGTCATCAAGATGCCATGTGAAATATTTTGACCCTTTCCTTCAACATTATATCTGTCTTATCTAAATGCGGACGTGGTTTTCTCAAAGCACATCTCTTACCCATCTTGTTATATCTTTACAGACCTTGCTAATCATATTTTAGAGCCACAATTAACTACTAGCTAGTAAATTACTCCGTATTATACGATATTTTATTACATTTTAACTATAGTCTTTTTTTTAACTAAAATTTTCGTTTGACATTTTGGAAGTGTAATAATACCTTAGAAATGACACGCACTTAACATTGTCCTTCAGAACGGTTGATTAAATAAAAAAAAAAAAGAAGAAAAATAAATGCAAGTGGGTTGAAATTAATCATGTCCAATGACTCATTATCCTCATACATAAATCATAATATTTAGTTTCTCTACTTGTCATTGGCAAGTTTCGAACCCGTGACATGTAAAATTATATGTGGATCCATTTGATCACATGGTCGATCAAATCACATCCGCAAATACTGTAATTCTTTACAAACAAGGTTAACAAGGTCTAATTAGACATTTAGACCATCTCGCATGTTGACATGATGGCACAATGTCTCTGTTTTAATATCTTCGGCTTTCTTTCACTTTTCTTGTCTTAATAGATACCCAAGAATCTTTGAAGTTTGTTAAATGGAATTTTTTAAATGACAATCATAAACTACAAGGACTTGAAACTCACAAAGAATTGATTGCAGATCTTCTATTTTTCAACTAAATTAATAACTTCAAAAGAATATGAGGCTAAGTTCTGTCTTGACATTAAGCGACAAGCATCCAAGTCAATATTAGAGACAAAAAGCCTCTTCCCCAAAATTTTCTTTAGTCCTGCCAAATGGTATTTCGTGCAATGAAAATTAGTAATCTTTAGGTTTACCACATGCGGTATGTGCATGATAGGATTAAGTATTATTGCTATTGACATTTTAGATTTTACCATTTGCTTGTGTCTAAACATATATTCTTTCCGTTTCAATTTAAATGTCCAAGTTTGATTGTTTGTTTTTTTTTTCCCGCAACCTTGACATTGATATTATTGTTTATGTTTATAATACTTAGTGAAAGTTATATCAATGTAAATTACATTTAAAACACATCGATTCATATATCTTACATCGAGTATCACATAACATAAATTAAAATCTAAACATTCAAAGTTAAACACGAAAGACCCAAAATGTTAAACTATGACAATTAAATTGGAACGGATGGAGTAATACTTATAGGTGCTTTTGTACTCCGATAGCGTGGTTCTTGCTACTTCGCTAGTGGTTACATATATAGTTGAGAAAAATACTTTCTAAATAACAAAAGAAAAAACGAAAAAGGAAAACGATAGACTATTCAAGATAACTTGGATTGACCGTACATGTAAAAGTAACATAATCAATATTAATAGATCCTAACGAATAAAATTATAAAGTTATAATTTTTTTTCGAACATTCAGTCAGTATGCGACATCAGGGAAACCTCACCGTATAATGATGAAGCATTGCACGTACCTTATACAACGAGATGTTGATTATGGGTCGTTACAAGTATTTAAAAGAAAAAACTCCAAGACTTGTCATCCATAAGGATTGCACTCAAGACCTTGGATAAAACCTGAGATGTCTCTGACCAGTTGGACTAGTTATCACTGACTATAATAAATACGAGTATATGAAATCAAGAATTCAAATTAACATAATAAATACGAGTAGTGTTTTACCGTTTTATGTATAAAAACATTTCCGTAGTATGTATAGTCATGCTCAGTCTAATATATAAAAATCGGTGAACCGGTGTCCCAAACAGGTCCACGGCTAGTGTAATGTGTATATATGTGTGTGTTTTAATGCGGGAGAAAATAACTAAAACAGTTAAACTATTTATGCAGCAAACATCGAATGTATATGAATATATGATTGTATCTTTGTTGTTATTAATTTAGTAAAGTGTTTTGCAGTTTTGTCCACTCCCATTGCATATGAAAACTGAAAAAGTTGCCAAATCTTTTGGAAAGCTGATAGTGTAGGTCCAATTATTGTCCAAATATTATCTCACTTTTTGGCAAACCTTTTGCTCATGGTCTATTAAATTAAGAGCAATAGTTTTGAAAGTTTTGTTGTGATTCATTACATTGGTATAAAAAAAGTTGTCCATTATATGGTAACCTTCTAATTTTAAAAGTTTGATAGTTATTTCATGACACACGACATAAACTAGCTAGATCAAAACAGAACAAAATAGCACCGGCCAGAAGCATACTATAATACAAGTATGGGTGTTGATGCCATGAAAACCATATGTAATACAGGTATCCCATATTTGAATGGTAATTTGGATATATCTTTATGAATATGTACCGAATGATATTTGTCATACATCTATCAAATAACATCACTATCATACGATAAATATAAAATACATTGACACACGGCTACCAAATGGTTGAGAAACGGTAGTACGGTACCATGAACGTTTGACCATATACATCTTCCAAGTAAAAAGGCTCGTCATCTTAGAGAAGTTAATTATACATAAAAATCCTCTTATATATGTTTGCTCGCTTTGTTAAACTGATAATGATCAATTGTCACTTGCAGTTCCCCAAGAACTTCCAACCTTGGTTCATATATTATTTTAGGGATTTATTAACTACGAGCATAGTTGTTAGACTCTTACGAGTCGATTTACTTAAAAAACGAGATGACTCGCAGGATGACTCTTTTTTCTTCCGAATCTTACGAGTCGCGGTGTGAATTTAGAACAAGTCAATACGAATCGCAAACTTATGATTATTCTACTTTGCTAATATGGTTATATATCATATATCATATCTATGGTTACATTATTATATTGTATGTTATATATGTATTCTTGATTCATTTAGTACGAATTTGAAGGTAAACTACAAGTTTATGACTCAAATTTATCGAATATGTAATACTCGTATTTTGGTAATGTATTACGATAGTTAACTTATACTTTGTATATAAATACGTCATATATATATAATTATATAATATTATGTAGTAAGTGAAAATGTCCTTACTCTTACGAGTTGAGTCACGTTTCGAGTCACGAGTTAAAAAGCAGGTTTTCGAGTGCAGTCAAAGTTACGAGTTAACAACTATGACTACGAGTACTATTTTAGGAAAATGCTAGATGTAATTTTAAGACTGTATTTAACTTGTATGAAAAAACTGTATCTTTCATATTAAAAACTTAGCTCATTAACTTCGTACATGTTTCATATCAAGTATAGTACTATTTCATGCACTTTCGTATGAAAGGGATTACCTCAAGTTCCCCAACTTGACTAGTTGAAAGGATTTTGGTCCTTGATTTCCTTTGATTGAAAATTAAGGGTCAAAATTCAATGATAATAATTGAATCTTGGCCATTGATTTCCTTTTGGGGGAACTCGAAGGAATCTCTACATATACGAAAAAGAAAGTGACAAAGTGACAAATGAATAAAAATTCGTACAACTTCTTTGGATGTAGCTCTATGTGCTATGTAACTTCGAGAAATAATTACCAAATTGCAACCGTATTTATTGACAAGAAAAATGACTTCCTAGGAACACGAAAACTTATTTCCCAGATTTTTTCCTCCTCAGGTTGTCTCATTACAACTTACAATTTAACCTTTAAAATTAAAAATCAAAAGTGAAAAATTGAAAAAAATAAAATAAAAAGGAATTAACAAGATCCCTCCTTTTGGATCTAAATTCCTCATGCTCTCATAAGTTAAAACGTTTGCACTTCTTCTAAACTCCCCACCTCTTTTCTTCAAACCATCTGTGCATTAAAATATGTTAATTTTACCAGCCAAAAGTATACAATGCATTTATTACCCATATAGTAAAAAAAAGTAATTATAGTACTATAAACTTAACTGGTTTTGTTGCAGTTGAGTGCCAGAAACAGAGGGATGAAAAAACCCAAACTGATCTTGAAATGCAGGTTTTCCCTGAAAAATCAAGAATATAATTACCATAATCAAACTATTTGTAGTAAAATCAAGACTGTTAGTCTTTCAAAAACTGTAAAAAAAAAAAAGTTACCTCATAGTAGGTTGTGGAATAGCCTTGTGAGTAGTCTATAATGTCATTTTCTTCCAATGAAGCATTCTTGTTTCCCATTGTTAAGTTGTTCTGTTATAAAAATAAATAAATACCCCATTAGATAAAAAACATTTTTATTCAAAACCCACATTGGGATTTCCATGAGTATTCATAAACAACCATCTTTTTATTCTTTTCACATATGGTAGATGATTTCAGAATAGATTTTGCGTTTTCAAAAATACATTTTGGTGTAAGAAAACATTGATAATTATTTTTCTATAAAAGACTGGATATGTCTTTCAAATGCAATAATCGAATAATCATTTTAAAATACAATTTCAAACACCCTCTTACAAAAGAAAAATCTTACATTTGAAATGTTGAAAAGGGGGGAGCTAGCAGTGTCATCAAGAAAAGAAGGTAAATCTTGAACTTTTCTACATAAACTTGGTTCTTTTGGAATCTTTTGTCTTTTCCCATTTGTAATAATCTTGTTAAAACATTCTTGTTCTTCTTCTTGCTCTTGAAAATGAGGTGGTCCAGAAGATGCATCAGAAACCATTGACATATCTTCTTCTTCATCATCATATTCATATGAAAATGAGCTCTTTTTATTATAAATTAAATCATCACCATTATTAATATTGTTATGATTTTGAAAAGAATGTGTAGGATACATTGAGTGTTCTAAGTATAAAGTCCAACCAGACTCACATCCACTACTACATTCTGAACCATAATTTTCTTCCATTATATTTGCAAAATATAAATCAAATATGAATCAAATAACTGTTTTTTTTGTCTAGAGAGATTTTTTTGAAGAATTTAGTAAGAAGAAGAATGAAAAGGGGTGAAAGATATATGTGTAGGAGATGTGCATATATATATTGACTATGGTTTTAATGAATAAAGAAATGAAAAGAAAGAAGAAACAAAGGAGAAATCAGAGGGAAATCTTAGACTAATTTTGTCGTGACGTACAGCATTGCATTCGAGAGTAAATCATAAAGTGCCAGTTGGGTTGGTCTCTGTAGGTGTTTATGTATGTCTCTTTTGTGTCTCACTATCTAATACTGTTACTATATATAATTCTATTATAGTATTCTGTAGTATAAAATTCATTTGTTTATCGCTAATTTGGTATGAATTCTAATAAGAAAATGATCATGTACTAATAGTCAATTGTTGAAATCGTGTTATTGATCAAATAATTGTACCATTTGGTATATACTGATATTATATTTTTTTTTCACACCATGGTATCAAAAGCCTTACCATACCAAAAATTTTCAATTTTATTTTTTATTTTTTATTTTTTCTTTTCGATTGACATGGATACGGTAGTAAAATGAGATTATCTGAGGCGGTTAGCCCAGCTACCCACGCCCAAATCACTTTGGGGATAGCCGGCTAGATCACCCCCACCCAGCGATTTGCATGTTGGGCGATTTTGTATGTTGCTTGCTTCGCGTTTGACCAACACACTCTCCAATAAAATACCGTTTGAAACGACAACAATTTTAAAAAAAAATTTCTTCTTATTTTTTAATTACCATTTTCCCTCTTAATCTCTTTCCTAATATTATCATTTAATTTTTTACATATCATCATTCTACGATTTAAGAAGATTTTTAGGCTTATAAATTAAGAGAATTAATCATTTGTCTTTTTACATTTTATCTCACACTCCTCACATTTATGCATTTTCACAC
>JANDBE010000028.1:25222598-25233440 GCA_024320915.1 Erigeron philadelphicus
GATTTTAATTGGTTAAACTGAAATTCTTACATACAATAAACATTATTTCGAGTTGTTTACATATAATACACACAACTTTAGTTATTTTCCACTATAAACATTTGTTCAAAGTTTCTTACATTTCAAAAAACTAATCCCTATAAATTATTGTCGTAGTGTTTACAATTGCATGTGCTTTCGGGATATTAATACTTTTTAGGTATCTAGATTTTGTGGTAGATCATCCATGTATGAGAATCTGATTTTACGGATTTTATATGCACCATGAATATAAACAAATTGAAAAAAATAAAATATAAGAAGAATTGAAAGAAAGAAAGCCAATTGACCTGTTATGATCTTTTACCAAGTGATTTCACGATTAACTAACATTAAAACATATATATAGTGTTGTATTATGATTAAATTAAAATCGAATTCATGACCTTCAGTCCTTCACGTATATAATCAATCCATACTCCATTTCAATCGATCGGGTCATGTTGTTGTACTCCACTAGTCGATCGGCTACCATCACAAAAACGTATACATCTAGTTAAAAAATTAACCTCCTTCCACTTCAAATAGCCTTTTTGTACTATAAAACATCAACCTCCTTCCACTTCAAATTATAAGATTGGTATACCTAACATGTCTACCGGTTATTATACATGGCCTACCAAAATACTTTTAATAAAATAATTTATAATATTTATTTTTCAACTGTTAAAATAGCTAAATTACCTCCTTTTACATTAATTACCATTACATAAATAATCTACACCATGCGCCGTTATCGTTGTCACCGGTCGCCGTCGTTGTTATCACTATCGCCTTCGCATCGTGTGAATATTAGTCCAGTATAATTTAATGTAATTTGTCCTTCTCTTAAACAGGGGATTGACCACTCACGATTTATTTACACATACAAAAGTAATTGGATATATTATTTTTTTTTTCCCGAATAAGATCTCGAGTGAATTGGAGAACACTAAAATGTATTTAGTAAAGAACTCATTTTTAATTTTGTTTTCTTCTCCCCAACGGCCCAACCTGTCATTTTCCTTACATTTCTTCTAGAATTCAGTCTTGCCAAATATGACTAGTACGTTGTTTCACTCATTCGGGTTTTGGTATGTAAAGCCGCCTTTCAATGATTCAAAGTTTACTGTTTCTTTTAATTTTTATTTTAAAAGATGTAGATGAAGAGTCTAAACTATGTTATCACTAGTTGTCGGCAATTGTCACTCTTGTTGGGGACTTTATTTATAAATTTGATTTACCCCAAATGAGAAATTTTCATTTGAAAACTAAAATTTCCGTGCAAACTAAAATACCGATCAAATCATATTGTGATCTGAACCTAACACAATGTGTTTTCTAAAAACACATTAAATCACATTGTGTTAAGTTTCAAATCACAGTGTGTTTTTGATAGCGCGTGAAAATAAGAAAACTGGTCAAACATACTGTGATTTGAAATTAACACAATGTGTTTTTAGAAGATACATTATGTTTTTAGAAAACACATTGTTTTAAATTCAGATTACAGTGTGTTTTGATGAGATTTTTAATTTTCGCGAAAATTTAAGTTTTGAAATGATCACAACTCATAATATAATAATCGTATAATATATACAAGAGCGTAAACAATGTATATTTAATTTTTGCAGGCGTTCGTATGTGCACATTTAATTTTCGAGGTAGGTGTACAGTGTATATCTAATTTTCGAGGTCTACACAACTAAAAAAATGTTGCAAGGAGGTTTTGCGTCATATACGATCTTTGTATATTTATATTTAATTTTTGTTTCGTTTCAATCACTTTCGTCACTTTGTTGATGTAATATTATTAAGTACCTTATTTTTATTACCGAATTTATTTTTTTGTTCGATTCAAATGAACATCTAATTTATTTAACAATTTACTTTTTGTTATAACATTTTTTAATTGTATATTGAATTATGTAGAAAATAAAGAAGTTTGGTGCTGCACATTTTTCACCTAGTTTAGTATATTTTATAAAGTATACACAAGTGTATATTTAACTTACACATGTAAACAAGATCTTTTTTTTACTAACAAATACGAGTATGTTAAGCAAAAAGACACGCTTTATAATGCGAATTCAAAATCCACGGAATATTAATGGGGTAACCTTGAGATATTCATGGTGTTTTTACTTTCATTTGATAATTAATCTGATTATATTTATAAAATTACCATATTATTCTACTCATTTTAATTAAATACTAGTTTTCACAGTTTTCTTAATAAATTTGTGATTCTCATTCTAATTTTTGACTATTTATTTAGATATAACGATTGTTTTTGAATAAAAATACTTTCAAGTTGGGATAATTTAAAAGGTTAAGTAAGAGGATTAGTTTGGTTTTGATCATTTGAAAACCAAAATTTTCGTGAAAATTAGAAAAAAGGGCCAAAACACACAGCGATAATTTAACACAATGTATTTTTAATGTGTTTTTAGAAAACACGTTGTGTTAAGTTAATATCACAGTGTGTTTGAACAATTTTATAATTTTCACGCGCTATCAAAAACACACTGTGATTTAAAACTTAACAAAATTTGTTTTTAAAAAACACAATAAAAATACATTGTATTAGATTCAAATCACAGTGTATTTTTATCAGTTTTCTAGTTTTCACAAGAAATTTTAGTTTTCAAATAGACATTTCACTGAGTTTCAAATTTAAATCGAAAGTCAAATTCAAACTTGATTCCTTTAATTTGATTAGTCAAGTTGAAAGAACTTATAGACATCCGTATTGTTGTTCTTTTTAGCTACCAAATAACCATTTTACTCGTAAAAGTAGTTGATTATATTTGCCTTGAATATGACAATATTGTTATAATGTTATTGTTTCTCATGGATATTTAGGGGCAGCCTTATGCGATGACCCATTCCCAGGAGGACTAATCTTAATCAGTGCCACATTAGCAAAAACTCATCCAAGGACTAATCATCTTAAATTCAACCTTATACAAGGACTAGGACCCGCCTTTTATTTAACTATACACTTACAAAATTAAAAAAAAAAAGAAAAAGAAAAAAGAAAATATGCTTAAACACTCGTCCATAGGGGGATGAGTGACCATGGACAAGTCCAAAGACTAATCCAACCCTATGGTGTTCCCTCAAGAACGAATCGAGGACTAGTCAAAGACGAAGTCATAAGGCTGCCCCTTATTAGAAAGTGATTAATACTTCGTGTACCAATAAAAATATGTATTTAACCAGTCATAAAAAGTGATTAATTATTCGTTTACCAATAAAAATGTTTTAACCAGTCATGTGATGATTATAACCAACTTTATTAAACAATAAAATAATTCATAGATTCCTTGAAATGTACATGGTAATGCTTTGCAACGGGGTTTTTATTTCCATCCTTTTTAAAAAATATATATACACCCTGAAGACACATTTGTTTATTGCACATTGAAAAAGTGTATATGGGAAAAAGATGTAGAAATAAATACCCACTTTCTTAATATATTTTCTACGAGTGAATTGTTTTTTTAAGGATACTCGATCAATGTACTAATTACAAATTCGTATCACGAGTTTTCTTATCTTAAAATAATTAAATGAATTGAAAAAAGATACTAGTTTGATTTATACGTGAATATATCAAAAGTTAGAATTCAATCAAAAGTTGTCATAAGTCATATGACATACCTGAGTTTTCTTCATGAGATTTTGAAATATTTAATATTTCAGGGGAGATCGAGATATGAAAGTTTTCGTCAGGAGAGTTAAAAGAAAACACATCAAATATTCTTTTTTCAACCGGAGATTTTGGAATACTTAAGTCTTCATCAGGGGAGACTCGAGTACCTGAGTGTTCAGGAGAGATTATAATATGGAAGTTTTCTCCCGGGGAGCTAAAGGGAAACACATCAAGTGTTCTTCTTTCACCAGGGGAGCTAAAAGGAAACCCATCAAATATTTTTCCAATTATCTTTTTGCTTGAAGTTTGCAACCAATTATTGGTTTTTTGTTGTGAATACAATATAGATTGAGTCAGTAGAGATTGAAGACTATATACAACCTCAGTCATGGTAGGACGATGATTTGGATGATTATCCAAGCATCTTTCAGCTATCCGAGCAAACCCTTTTAAGCATTTTGGAGATATCTCATTTCGTATACCCGGATAGACTATTTGTTTTAACTTTCCTTTTTTAATTGAGTCTTGTATCCATGTTACTAGGCCACATTCAAAACTCTTATCCAGTGGTCGCTTTTGACACAACACTTCAAACAATACCACTCCAAAAGAATACACATCAGACTTCCTTGTCAACTTTCCAGTGTTAAAATAATGTGGATCAATATACCCAAAAGAGCCTTTAATTAGTGTTGTGACACAAGTTGATGGTTGATTTATTGGACCTATTTTAGCTAATCCAAAGTCTGAAATTTTTGCCACCGAACTATCATGTAACAAAATATTAGAGCTCTTGACATCTCTATGGATCACACCAACCTTAGTACTCGTACCAGTGTGAAGGTAGTCTAAGCCACGGGCCGCACCTATGCAAATTTTGAGTCGTTGAAGCCAAGAAAGTTGGTTATGGAGTTTATGTAGACGGTCTTCAAGTGTTCCGTGAGGCATGTATTCATACACAAGGATCATTTCGTCTTCATAATTACAATAACCAATTAAAGACACTAAATGAGCATGACGTAACTTAGAAAGTGTTTCAACTTCGGCCCAGAACTCTGTCGCCCCTTGATTCGATATTAAATCCAACCTTTTAATTGCAACGTCAACATGGGTTGTCCCTATGCTAATATTTCCTTTGTATACTTTCCCAAAACCACCTTTTCCAACTACTAATGATTCACTAAAATTTTGTGTTGCTAACAAAATTTCATCGAACTTAAATCGACAACATATTTGTGATAATCCAGCAGTGGAGGTGGATGCTTCAAACCTTTTTCCATTGTCACCACCGGAAAACATGATTGAACAAGATAACAATATGTCTTACCTTATTTAATTAAAGAAAAATAATAGTTTCTTCCAATAACTGGACATCGTCCTGTAAATATAGATGGACTCTACCATTAGTAAGTAGAAAATTTATAAACTTCTCACACAACTTTTGATCAGAATTGGCTATATTACCTGGGGCAAAACGATACTTGAATATAATAATAAACGTAACATTTAGCAATAATAAAACATTGTGACAAATGACAATAATAAGATCAACAACAAATTACTAAAATAAAGCAAAGAAAATGGTAATGATTTATTATGATTTTTTAATATTCAAATATCAGTACATAGTTTATAACTTTGTTGGACATATTATAATTTTTTGATATTCGAATATCGCTAAACATGTTACAATAAACAAATTTGATGAACATATTTATAAAAGATATTTAAATATAAACTTAAAGCCTAACATTTTTTATTATTAAAATTATTAAACAAAACCTATAATTAATAATAAATTAACGTATAATATTGATAATGTTAAAAATCTCGTGTATTTTTTTCCCCGAATATTCAGTCGGTACACGACATCAGGGACACCTCACTGTATAATGATGAAGCCTTGCACGGATCCTAGACAATTTAACTATAAGCCGTTACAAGTATTCGGAGGAAAAAACCCCAAGACTTACAATCTCTGAGGATTGAACTCAAGACATTGGGTAAAACATGAGAATACTTATGACCAGTTGGATTAGTAATCATTGACTGATTAAAAAATTATTTTATGACGGAATAAATGCCAATTTCAATTCAAGCATTTATACAGGATCACATGTCAAAATTATCTTTTTGCTATGTAACCCATTTCAGCCTATAAGTTTTTCCCCTCCTTTTTTTTTTTTTGGAAAAGGCAGTTATACATCAAACTTGAATCGACAACATATTTGTATCCAGAAGTGGAGGTGGATGCTTCAAACCCTTTCCCATTGTCACCATTGAGAAACATGATTGAACAAGGTAACCAAATGTCTTACCTTATTTAATTAAAGAAAGATGACAGTTTCTTTTAATTACTGGACATCGTCCTGTAAATTTAGAAGGACCCTTCCATTAGTGTATTAGAAAATTCATAAACTTCTCCCACAACTGTTGATCATAAGGTATTATCCAAATCGGGAAAAGTATTCGTGTGTGTATGTAACTTGTGACCAACTACTATTGTATAAAAGAAACTTCAGTCGAGTTCATTGTATGTAATTAACTTGATAAAACTGAACAAATCGTGTAAAAAAAGGTCGGATACTAACGTGGCACCATTAGACAGCTGATACGTGGCCCAATGATTGACTTCCATGTCAGCATTTTTACACGATTCGTTCAGTTTAGCAGGTTACTTGCATACAATGAACCCGATTAAAGTTTCTTTCATACAATAATAGTTGGTTACAAGTTACATACACGGATACTTTTCCAAGCATACATGCATCTGAGCTACAAAAAGATGTATATAAGTGTAAAGAATATAATATAAATTTCATTTAAACATGTACTTGTATGAACCTTCATATTTTATCCACGGGTCTTGATAAGTTTATTTTGAGCCTATTCTACAAGTATTCTAACATCCTGGGATGTCGAGGGTGAAAAATGAAAATCCCAATGTTCAAGCCCAAATCAAATCTATGTTAGATAAAAGTTCAGTGAGTTCTAATAGTTCTCCCCATTATGGGCCATGTCTTGGACTTCTTCTCGAAACCCAATTAGATAATAAATAATTAATGTAAGCCCATTGACCAGTAAATCGTCATATGCTTTTCTTTTTTAACGGCAAAACTATATGTTTTAAATTTGCAATGAAAAAAGGAAAATGATTTATCCTCATAACAAATTAGCCTAAAAATCTTCCTAATAGATTTAGATGGTGACATGTGCATACCACTAATTCTTTTTCCTAATCTCACCCCTGATTTTGCCACATATCCTCATCTAAAAACTAGGAAGATTTTTAGACTAATATATTAGGAGGATTAATCATTTCTTATGCAAAAAACATGTGTTAAAATTTGTTAAATAATTTATTAGACATCACACTGTTAAAGTTTTAACTAAGATAGTAAGAGTAATTAACCAATTTTCCTCAGTCAGTTGACACATCAGATCTTTTGAATCAAATCAAATGGTTACGGGTTTAAAAGTGGGCATTAATTGACAATTTGACATGTTTGTGTGACATCAAACTATTACCTTAAATTTCTCTTTGAAAGATCTCTAACTTCGGTCTTGTACAAACTGTGGTGAGTTGGCATAAACCTAGCTTGTACAAGTTAATTAACTAAAGACTCGTGTTTAGATAGAGTCTTTTAGCACACTAAGAAATTTGCACATAATTACAAAAACTTCAAGATCAAGCTTTGATCTTTTGGCTAGCGATGTTTTAACGGGTGTATGGTAAGATAGAATGAAAAGAGAAAAAGAAAATGCAAATTACTTCCGTTGTTTAGTTATACTAGAAAATAAGCATGGGAAAAAAAATGAATCATTTTTATTATCTCAATTAGAGTGCAGATCCCGTGCGTTGCATGGCTTTGCGGGTAAAGTTTGAAGGTTCATGTTTTGTGTTGTTGATCATATTGGTTTGACGTACATGTTTTTTATATATGTATATGTGTTTGTATTTCATAATTGTACACTTGTTTTAGAAATTTGATATTAATAAATGTTGCTAATGAATGTCATACGTTTAATTCACACTCATATAAAGATGCACAAAACTGAATGATGGTTACATAAGTCTTCGAAAAACAATTCCGAGAAAACCAAAAGATGGTTGTTGCATTGTTGTTTCATATAATTCAATGCATACTAAATGACAACAATCGGGTTAAATTCCGATTCTCCTTCTTCACCTGGTTCCAACTTTCGGGCTTTCAATTTTTCGTGGCCTCAAAAGGTATTGCCTGCGCATGAAGGTTTTTTCATCGTCACTATCATGTGATTGATCAGCTGAAGAATTGGTTTGTTGGTTATCATCATTATTCTTTTGCATGCTGAAATTTAAAAAATGATTAGAAGATGCTTTAGTCTCAATAAACGCAATATGTTGTGTCAAACTATAGCTCATATTGGTACGTGACACTTTGCTTTTAGAGCACTTGATATTCGCTAATATTTTTTATGTACTTGAAGTTGATTTGCTTTGGTTATGCTGATTAAACATGAGTTTAACCACTATTATTTATTTATTTTCATGAAAACCAAAAAAAAGTTAGTACAGGACAAATAGAAAAATGGCAGGGACGTGCCATTCGCACCAATTTTTTAACCTTTGCGAAATTAAGACAATTAAAAAATGCATTATAATATAGTCTATACAACTAATAGAGAACGACTATCATCCTTGACAATTTAATATAGGCTATGTAGCTGACCTATGAGTTAATTGACGTTGCGTATCAAGAAATCGACATGACCTTGTGGAGCTCAAACCCGAATAATTTATGCATACCTCCACTTTATGGCCTTACCGTTACACTTTCTTCAAGACTTTCGGAACTCGAACTTGCTATACCAATGGTTAACATAGTTTACAACAATAGAACATTATGCATTATACAAATAATAAGAACAAAAACTATGGTAACAAACTATAAATACACAACTCATTATTCACTAATTTGTGTGTGCATATCGCAGCCTAAATTATCAAGAACTCAGGTATTTTAGATTTAGATATGAAAACTAAAAGACAACATCCACAAAAGAAATGTCTGATTATGATATTTTCTAAAGACGGTAAGATGCGTGTCGGGCGGGTCAAGTAAGCTGGGTAACTGCTCAAAGAGGAGTGCGTTGAAACATTTCATTATTTAGCACATTCACCTTTTACCTAAAATTTTTAAATTTTCCTATTTAAGCAGTTGGAGATCAAACACGACCTAAACTGACCATTTCCCCGTACCTTCAACAGATGGTCAGTTTGTGCAGTCTCTTGCTGTTCTAGCATGACCTCAAGAACTTGTCTGCAACCACCGCATCAATTTTGGTAATAAGAGGAAAACTCCCTACTGCCTTAGCCTTAGCAAGGAGTGTGTTGCAAATGCAAGTTAGTATCCTTGCACCAAGGACGATCCTTTGGCCCAAACGACTCTTCCAAAAGATCCAACAAAGAGCAAAATGTGTCTTTCCAATCCTAAAACAAAGCATCAATTTAAATAGATTAGTAAAAGTGGATGACCTGCTTAAAGGCGAATCTAAAATCTCATAAATGAATGTCTCTTTAAGAGCTGCAATTTCATGGATAGATGATAACTTCATATAACTAAAGATCATTCATTACCCGTGTCGATGGGAAAACTCTATATAACATCACTCAAAGTAATCTATATAAAGATTTAATAACTACTATTTTGTAGCTAATGAATCCGTTGTTAATATATAGCTAAACAAAAACTTTATATACCTTATTAGCATGATGCCAATAGGCAAAAAAAAAAGGTACAATGAAGATCAAACCAATGTCAAATTAGATACTAAAACTACTACAGTGTATATGTGTGTGCATAGTTTAATAACCAGGATAGAATAATACCTTTTTTTCGGCTTTTCCTCAATTGGATTTCTTGGGTAGCCTCGCCACCCCTAGCTGACAGTCAACCGACACATGCCACCCTGCATTTTATGGCTCACCTGAATATTTCAGTTGACAAATTGATGGGGGGTCTTTGTTATTTGTTGTGGCAGCAATACGCCTGCACTTTCCCATTGCTCTTGATAAATTTCCCAAAACGCAAATTAAGTCCTCAAACATCCTACTGCGTGGTGTTGTTGTATGTTTTTTTATTGTCAGACCACAGTACGTTTGGACCCCTTTAACGGGCCCGCCATAGGTTTCCGATTGCAAGACTATCGATGCACGTGTGATGTTACTCCTAAAGCATTGTACGTGCAACCTAGACAATTGCGCATAAAACCAAATGATTAGCCTTTAAAAGATAAGGTTGGCAACAAAAAACCCATGACAGAAACATCTGCATACTGAGGTTCTATACCAGTGATTCTGTTACAGAATTAAGTATTTTTAAACCAAAAAGTTGTACTTTTCCAACCGATATCATACTCGTAGTGATAAAGGGAAAAAAATCTTTAGCAGCAACACCAGATTACTAATTAAGCTCAACTAAAATTCTAACCTGCTGGTAGTGATAAAGGGAAGAAAAAAAAACCCTAAATTGCAAATTGTCCTGATCACACATGATTAGTATGGTGAGATGAATTCAGATACATCAGTTTGACCTATGTTGCATGAAGTAATATCGGCACCACATATTCAACTCACCGTACCAAAAAGTCCCAGAAACATAAACATGACTAAACATGTTACAATGTTTCACAATTTCTTGGTATATTATATTAAGTAACTGTAAAAAACAATATAGGAAATATAACTTCATTGTGGAGTCCTCTAGAGAGAGAAATAGACTTGCTAGTTAATTAGACATATTTTAGTTAAAGAGGATAAAAATGACATCTCCATACAATATATCAAGTAATTACCTTGTATGTAATAGGATTCTTACTCCCAGAGTAGTATACATCATCAATTTCTGCAAATGGAGGTGGAAGAAGTGGATTGAAGATAGCTCCAAAATAGAGATATGAACTACCTTCTCTGTATCATCACAAGGTATAAAAGGGAACATGGTGATCTAAACAGAAATAGATATGGAACTTCAGTGTAGAAGTAGTAACTTTAACCAATGAAGTTATAGGTGGGTTGATTGGGATGCTCAGCCGAAATGGAAACGGGTTAACGAAGTCGAATTAGTTGAAACTTTTATAAATCTATGTTAAAACTTAACACGATATATAAATTACAATCACCA
>JANDBE010000028.1:25363166-25373727 GCA_024320915.1 Erigeron philadelphicus
TACTTGTTTTAGATTTGGCATACAGAAGATATGCTGGAATGCGATCAACTAGTGCTACCCTTAGAAAACAGGGAGTGACTGTTCTAGTCGGCATTGATGCAACAAGCAGCCTTGGTAGTAACATTGTCTTGCAACAAAAAGTGTTTAAGCATATACAGTTTAACTATCCACACCACGTCACCGCGAAGTCTGAGGATTTGGAAGCAAACCGAGAACTACTTATTGAGTTTTTTAGAAAAGCCATACCGCTTTTGGAACAAAAGCGGGCTAGTTCGGGTTTTGTTGAACACCAATTACCCTTTTGGAGAGCTAAAGTTGTTGCTGGTGTCAATGATAGTGATGCAGAGGAGAAGGTAGAAGTTGGTGTTGGTGTTAATGATGGTGATGCAGAGGAGAAGGTAGAAGTTGCTGCTAGTGTTAATGATTGGAAGAAGGGTTAGAACATTGACATGTGTGCTGAGAAGGGCCTGAAGCTCCTCAAGTATAAGCCTTTTAACTTTAGTGATCACATTCTGTAAAAGCCGACCAAGGGGTTCGGCAAGGACCCTAGTGGCGAGTGGCAGACATGCGAATCCCTCTTTTACGATCTGCAGATTGATTGGAATAACCCGAAGAATGCCAATGTGAGTAGCAAACCTTCAATTCATAGTAGCGATTGTTTAATGATCAACGTTTGGGTTTAACTGTGTTTTTCTCTCTCTCTTTTCAAATACCTCAAAGGCTTACTGGGTCAGCCCTGCTTGAAAAATTGGACAAGAATGCCAAGATGCCCAAGTTCCTTGCCCTGCTTGAAAAATTGGACAAGAATGCCAAGATGCCCAAGTAAAGGAACTGACTTGCATCTTTATATTATCTATCGATTTATATCTATCTATCTATCTATTATATATATATATATATATTCTAAGAAACTTGATTTTGAATGGCTTCTTTTGTAATTGAATGGGCTCATGTCCCATCTTGAATCTCAACTTATGTTCTGTAAGGCTAGACCTTAGTATTCTGATATTATTCCAATCACAACTTTTGACCTCATGTGCACTGTTGGTTGGTTCATGTTTTAGTTGCATCAAATGTCTAGCTATTTCTTTTGTGTATGCAGTTTTGGGTTGGTTACCATTTTCATCATATAGCTTTTGACCCACTGGGCTCAAGTCCCATTGTGAATGTGAACATTTGTTGTATAACATACAAGCAGTAGTAGTTTGCACTAACTGACTTGATGAAATATGTTTCGATATGCATTTCCTTCAGCAATTTGTTTGATGATTGTCATGAGTTTTAGGAATTTTATTACTGTGATTCTCAAGGGCTGCTTGCCGAAGCTTCTGGTGCTAATGAAACACATATGTATATGTGTAATTATACGTTAGTTTTGTTGTTTGTAATGTTATTGGGGAACTTACGTTTGTTGTCTTTTTTTGTACTAGGAATTAGGAGGCTTGGGTCTTGTTGCTAAGAGTCATTCGTTGCAACCTTTGATGTGGAAATCACCGCCATTGGCATCGACTTAAGTTTTTGAAACGTTTTGGGTTATTGCCAAGGTGCAGTTTCCCTTTTTCTTACAATATTTGTTAGATAATCACTTGCAATAAAATAGGTTGTAGGCTATAGTATTTGTACGTGTTGGTTGAAGTTTTAATGTCAGACATTATTGTGATTAAGAGATTGACTGCATGCTAAGTTGACTCAAACTCTGGTTATCAAGTTGGGCATTTGGGTATTCTTACTGTTCACTCAGGTTATCAGTTTTATCCTTCTTTCTGGATTTTGGGTTACAAAATGGTTAGAAATGAACAAGCTTTAGTATTACGCTGGTTAAAATGAGTAGTAGATTGCTACTTTTGATAATAAGATTTCTATTAGATATATACATTATGATCAAACATTATGCATTTACACCCAATTGGATTATGAAAATTTCTCGGATATCCCTATTTAAAGACACATGCGAGTGACAAACCCATTGTACACACATACCTGACAAATAAGTATCAGATGTATTGGATATGTATATAGATATAGATTTACTCCTGCCCAATTCGGGTTATTGCACTCATATAGGAGCGTGCTACATTAAACTCTTTCCACACATAATAAAAATGTTACATATCACCTTCTCCATCCTAAATGGAGAAATCTGCGGGACGCTAATATATCTCTAATGCACAGTTACTATGATAGTTGTTTTGTATGTTCGGAATTCTTTTGTAACAAATAATAGATCTCAACAATTTGATAGTAATTAATGCTGCACCCTGATGTGCTTGAGCTTTGACATATGTCCAGATCAATGATTACCAGGAAAGAACTTGTGTCATACTGGGGATTATTATAATATTCCGAGTACTCGATAATCTTGTGTTTGAGCTTTACCATGACATTGATGGAAGTAGTTTGTTACTTTTGTATATATAATATATCTATGCAAAATTACGTTGCCGTTTTCACAAATATAAGACCAGTCTCAAATGTGTGAATTATCTATATACAAGAATCTAAACTTTTGAAATAACTGTATATCTTGTGATTTTCATACTACTAATACTTGGATGTATAGCCTTTCTAATCAATTCAAATTATGAATCCATCAGGGTACCACGTACCAACATGGATGCTTGTGCAATCTCACAGGCTACCATACCTACATTAGATACTGGCAATGCTGCTAAACTTGCTTGCTTTAATGTTAGTTAAGCATGGCAAAAGTGTTGATGTATGATGAAGCATTCCATCCATAGCTAAAAGATACCCTTTGACTTTTATGGCAGATATTTGGTCCAAAAATGATTTTTGATTTTTTATATTATAGAAAAGATAGTTTTATGTGAAACATGATGATATTAACTTACCATCACCGGATTTCCGGTTGTTCCATTGTTATGTTTGTAATGTTTTCATGAGTTTCTAAAAGTAGTTTGTGATGATGATGATATCTGATAATGTTAATTGTTAAACTCAGGAGAATGATGAACAAGCTGGTACAAGCAGTCAATCTCCCTCGGTTAATTCCAATGATATCAGCAGTAGAGACAGTGAAAGTGATAGGCTTCCTGGAGCCGTATTACTTGCAAGAGAAAGACGTTTGGAAAGACTGAGAGGTGTCTCTGTTTCTGGAAATAGGTATACTTATATGCATCACAAGACTCATTACATTTGATAAAAATCATACTAATAAGTCATAATTCCTAAAACTGACAACAATTGGAGATGGCGAAGTGGGTGGGTTGGGTAATGAGTCAAAACATGCAGGTTTTAGTATGGGTCGGGTAAGGTTGGTTGTCCGAAATTTCTTGACTTTGTAAAAGGTATTAGTGTGCTGATTATGATTTGGAAATTAGTATTATTTAGAAAATTGTTATTTTATATAATAATATGATTTAGGAGGTTCTATGATTTAAAGAAGTACAAATAACTCTTACAATCATATGACTCTTTCCTAACATTTTGTTTTTATTTTTGTTTTTAGTTGATTTGACGCTTTGGAGATAAAATATGAACCCATTTCTAAGTAATTGAGTCAAAATTATAACCTCTAGACCTACAAATTACAATTTGTATCTCTTTACAGGCAAAGCAGCAGGTCATCGTCTAACATCAATCAATCTGACATTTCTTCCAACAGAAACAATAGCTTTATAGGAATTGACTACCCATTAGAAATCCGTAACCAAAGGATGGAAGAGACTTTAACCAGAAAGCATTTTCCTGGACTCACTCAGGATGCTCTAAACTGCTTACAGTCAGAGGTTTTCAGCGATGAAATTGGTGATGAAACCTCAAGTGCATTAAGGGAGTGTTCGATTTGTCTTGAAGATATCCAGAATGGCAGTAGTGCACTCATACGCTTGCGTTGTGCACACACATTCCATACAACCTGCTTGTTTCCTTGGCTCCGAATATGTGGGGCCTGCCCCAACTGTAGAAAACCTGTACATGTAAATGTATCCTCAAAATAATACTCATTTTTCTTGTTCTTTAGTGATGCTTCCTTTAGTTATGTTACCATTGTTCACCATATTTTAACCGAGTGACACAGGTCGGCTTCTGACTTGTGTTGCTTTTGTTGTAATTCCATTTCGAATTGGTTTTTTGAAAATATCACATCTTTTATGTAACAGAAGTAAAAATGCTGAGTGTGACACTCTTTAATCTTCATAGATTTTGGCACTTTGACTGAAGCCCATGTATTGTAGTTCCTGTATATTCGTTGGTGAATTTAACTTGGTTTTCCAAACATGTGTGCACATTATGCTCTCGTTTTTATTATGTTTGTCTGATCAGCTAGCCATTCATCGTACATTCTAGTGTTATATGTATGTTTTATCAAGTGTTTTCTTTGCTACAAGGGTAGGTAATTGCATCTTGGGGTTTCCCACCAAGATTCACGGTTCGGGGTGGAGGTATTTTCAACTACTTTCATGAAGTCCTAAAGTTATATCTTAGGTATATTCGACTTACTTTAGAAGTATGAATAGGATAATTTGCCATTAAAATTTTCTTAAGCGAAATAATCTATTCAAATTTTAATTGGATTGGCCATCCCACATTACTTAGCTTGATCAACGACTAAAAATAATTTGTCATCAAAATTATGGTTGTGTGAGATTAGACTACATCACATTTTTCATAAACCATCAACATTTTTCATGTACGAGCTCAAATTACTTAACATTATAACAACGACAATTCTACTCAATTCCGACATAAACAGGTTATTACTTAATATTAAAACCGTAAAAAAAAAAGTTCGAGAACAGTTAGTGGAATAGTTTGACGACAATTTCACTTAGATTAATAAAATTTACTAAACAACCAACACAATTTTAATATTTTATATAACATTCAATGGCAGAGTCGTTTATCCCCAATGGTCCCAACGTCCATTTTAGGACGGATGCCACCGTAGAGATTGCAAGGATAACCCACTAATATCCCGCCAAACGGAATGACAACTAATTAGAATAAAATCTTGGCAATCATTTGCTTGAATTCGAACCTAAGTCTCCCCGGTTCAAGCATTCATTGCTTTTTGGAATACAAACATAAAATTGTGAATGTTGGGGTAATATGTCTGTTGGTTACGAAATTTGGTTCATTTAAGCGTTGTGTAACATAAAAAATGTCTTGTATCTTTGTAACACTTGAAAATAGTCGTTAGTTGCGCAAAACTGAATTTGATGTCACAAAATTCCAACACTTCTTTTTGCAATTTCCTGATACAAATTAATTTAGGGTTTAGGGTTTTTGTTTAATATACAAAAGTGTTCAAAAAAAAGATAGCAAGCTGCTGGAAAAGAAGACACCAATGAGCTCATCCAATAACAATAACAACAGCAGCAAGAGCTTATTAGTTGCAGAAACCATTTGGACCCAAATTCAATCAACTCATTCAGGTACATCACATTTCTAAAACATCAAAATTTTACTCATTTCTCAAATTTTAATTTGGGTTAACCTTAGGAGGAGATTTTTCCCTTTATTCAGAAAAAGAAAAGTAATTGCCTCTTTTCAGCAATTTGCCCAATATTAAACAAACTCTTAATTTAATTTTTTGTTTTGAATTTGCAGTGACTGATGATCAGCTCTCCATGTAAGTCTATCAATCAATCAATCTACTACTTATTACATAAAATGATAATTGTAATCTGTAAGCTTATTCTCTTGTTACATTATATGATGAAAAAACAAACACAAACACACGGATAGTTTGCATATCCTATTTGGGAAGAACTTGGAGAGAGCTACCAAGATAGTCGATCAATGTGGCGTCAAGAAAATATCCGGACAGCCGAGTGGTCGTTCCATCTTCCAGGTTTCTCCTTCTCTCAAACTTGACATTTCGGGTTAATTGTATATCATTGTGTTGGTTTTTTTTAGAAAATGCGCTAGTTTATAGACATTATCTACTCTGTACTCAAAGCAATTGAGGTTACGTGTTATCTTTACGTAAAACTAAACTCACAGGGAGTTTGGAAGTGTGTATAGTTTGTAATGTTTATTGCGTTTTTTTGAAAGCAAGAATGCAGCTTGATGCCTTTTTTTTCTTAATTTATTTGTAAACGCACTCACTTTTAAGCCAAATGAGTGTTGCTTATCGAACATAGCTTCTAAGCGATAATCCATATAAGTATGCACGCACGCCCAAAAATCAGCAAGGCGTGTAGCCTAGTTGATTCTGGTTCGTCTTGAGGAAGGGAATTTTTTTAAAAACACCCATGTTAGATCTCCACTGGAGATGGCCATGTCCCTTTTTTAGCCGCCCGTTGAGTGAGTCTGCTCATTGGCTCCCATATGTAGTCGTTGGGATGAAGTCTCGTGGATAGGGCAGTGTTCCCCGACTTGCAACAGTTGGGAAAAAGTTGTCAGCAAACTCGCTTAGTTTCAATACTTTATAATGGGAGGACATAAAATATGTAATTGTAACTTCTAAGCTGATCATGCAACACTGAATTCGTAATTATAGGTTACTGGGGAGTCCAGAAAGAAAGAAGAATACTTATGTTTCCCACAACACTATTGTGCATGTTATTCATTCTTTTACGACATTGTCAACCGAGGAGAGCAACTTTGTGTAAGTATTTCTTACAACCTGCTCTTTTCATTTACAATATCACATATCTTGATTTTGATTTTTCTGCCTTTTTTTCCTCTTCTTTTGCAGTGCAAACATCAATTGGCAGCCAGACTTGCTGTTTCATTGGGTACATGTGTTGATGTCAAAGTTTCTGATGAGCAGCTTGCACATCTACTTGCAAAACTCTAACTTCAAACAAGTTACTCATTTGTAGATATTGGTTAAGGAAGTCTCGTTCTGATTCTTGGAACGGGATATTAGTAAAGTTAAAAGTTATCAAGTTGTATTACTTGCAATCATCATGGTTTGTATCATGACGCTTGGTATAAATCAAAACAAAAAGGTTTAGCGAATTTGTTTATCTTGTATTCCTTTGCTACATTCATCCAAAATTGGCATCTTATACTTGATGCCAAAATAACCCATTTAACTAAGTAGAGGTGCCGAGGTGCTAGTTTCAACCAAAACCTGTAATGACCTATTACCCAACCTGACCCAATCCACCCACTTTGCTGCCCCTGAAACTATGTATAATTTTGGAAGAAAAATATAAAGGTTTAATTGCATGACAAGATTGTAACTGGTCAATAGATACCTAATGCGAGGTGGTATGCAAAGATGTGGCCTTTGAGGCTTTGAGCTGAACTACATAGCATTCTGGACATCTGCAAAGCAATATACTTTAAAGTGTGGAGCATTGAGACCATCAGAAACACACTAAATACTGAGGTTTGCAAATAATGGGCAGTCAAGACTGTATACAGTCTTTGTACTGCAAGTTTGCAAAGAGTTTGTTTATTATCTCGAATAAATAGAATTCTGGTGTCAAAAGATCAAGGGAATGCTTTGTTCCCCTTTAACTCCTTAAGAATGCTAGAGGAACAAACATGATGACAAAAATTTGACCAGGTATCATCTTTGGATCGAAGTTGTTTGGTTGCTAAACACTTGTTCTATTCATTGAACAGTTATAAATTGTAATGATTACTCCTGATAGCTTGAATATCAAATAAATATTTCTCACAGATATTTTTACATTTTTATATCTTCAGCTCACTAGCAAGTGGCGTTGAAACACCTAAATCTTTCAAAAATCCAGAGCTTTTAAGCTAAAGAAGCAAAGGTGTGTTTTTAGTTGATGACCGAAAGACCTTGTCATTGTTTTATTGCCTAAAATCAAGAATGCTCCATTACATTCATATCAAACCAAACATCTATTGATTAGTATCATCAGGACTGATGTCCTTTAACCTTCAACCAAGCAAATGTTCGTTAGAGTACCAAGGGAGCGTTTTATATATAGGGTGTGAGATTGGGTTTTATTACCAGGTGAATAGCTTAGTTTGGTTTGGTTTACAAAAGGGAATTAAATCCGCCAATGCTTTACATACTCCATACCAATCACCCTTTCGGCCTTTCCGTTCTTGTTCACAGAAATATCTAAACCAATTCCTAGTTCTAAGTTCTAACCAAACACCTCGCAAGTCTATTGTGTATCTTTCCAACTTGTAGACAGTAACAAGGAAACCCCATATTGGCAGCTATGCTGGTAGGAGTGGTAGGCACCAGAAGCAACCTTACATCCCAACGATGTTCATTAGTATTGCATCGTTGCATGCAGCAGAACTGCGTATCAAATGACCACAATCCATGAAGAAAAGTACAAATCACATACTAAGAAATGTGAAACTAGTGCATATATAAATCCACGAGGCATAGTAAAAACGTCATAAAAGCCAAAACATTCAAAAGTAGAGAGATCCCAAAAGACAAAAATGCTAAACAAACAAGGTTCTACTGGCTTCTAGAATCACCTAACATAGCCATAAACTACCAAAAAGGTGGGGCGGGTACTGCTATTCTTTCTTCCTAGTAATATCATCAACCAAAATAGATATCCATTTACATTGCACCAGGTTTCACGGTCACTTTACCGAACCTAAGTTTCCACTTTCCGGAAGTGAGGGCTAATTAGCCCAGCAATCTCAAGAAAACCAACAGTATCCCTCTCTCCAAATATCTTCTTCAGCTTCTCATCACATACAATGACCCTCTTGTTTGCTGGATCCTGAACACATGGAAGATGTACATACAGTAAGAAACAACAAGTGGTTTCAATAGAAGCATTTCAAAAAAAAGTTACCAAGCAGAACTCAACCGACAGTATAACATCTTGAGTTATAAGATAACAAATCAGGCAAAAGCAGCATTTTAACACTGAAAACTCGATAGTGGTAGCAAGAACATCATTTCTGAAAAGAAACCCTAATAACCATACTACATGTGTAAAAGCAAGCTGAAATTTCATATAAGCTGCTTAAAATAGAAAATACGAGACTGATGGGGTAACAATACAATTATATCATAGACCATAAAACTTTTACACACAAATTATGGAACCCAATTCAACTGAAACCAAGCAACGGGTATCAGTGATACTGTATCACATTCCTATCTTAAGCAACAAACTCGGAGACACCCAACAAATATTTTAATACACATGTCCCAAACGGAACTTAAAGCCACAACCACTAGGTTTAAAAAACACCTTAGACGCCTGTTGGTCACAATAGTATGAGTATCATATGTTAACGTGCATACGCCAGCTAAGATTTCATAGTACCATGCCAGCAACCTTATTTGAACAGAAAAGCAAATGCCTTTACTGGCTTAGAATTCAAACCTAGAACAGCAAGCAAAGCGAATAATGGAAAAAACCTTCAAACAGCGCCAATATCGAAGTTAGTACCATGAGAAAGATAAAGTTGGGTAACAATTTGAGACTAGAAAACTAATGGCTATACTTAGTTGCAAAAAAAAAAAAAAAAAACAGGGCAGTTTTCAATAAACATCATAAACAAAAACTCGAAAAATAGACACATCTCATCAAATTCCTCAACTATATATCAATAGTCGAAATATATAATATATATATATCAATATACATACAAACAATTATATGTATATAAGCAAGCTAGGGTTTCACCTAAAGCTATTCAAACTCCAAAACTAAAATCACAAGAAAACACATCTATAAGTACATACATCTATAGATATAGATATATATATACCTGTAGGTTATGTTCTTTGATGTGGGCCCAGATGACTTTAAGAACTTCAGTCCGGGGGATTTCAGTCCGGCCGCCAAGGAACTCCTTCATTTCAGGGGAAACTGGGCGAGGCTTCGAGAAGCCTCTAGGAGCTCTCTTTTTAGTTTCAGTCACAGGCTCTGAAGCGGTGGCGTAGATAACTGTTTTTGTCAGCACCCGAAACGACGTCGGTTTGGAAACTGTGAATGAAGATAGAGGGGATCTGTTAAACGACAAAGACGTCATCGTTTTGGTTATAGGAGTCGCTGAGAAGGTGGGGGAAAATGTTAAAGGCAAGGATGCCGCCATTTTTGTGTGTGTTTTCAGTGTGTGTGTGTGTGTGTGTGTGTTTTTATGAGAAGATAAGGAGTTGAGTGAGTGTAAGAAAGAAAAGAATTTTGGGGGTTTTTAATTTGTAGGAAATTGAAATGGTTTTGAAAATTTTGGACCCAAAATGCTAATATGAGTCCATCTCCCACCTTTACGTTTCAAAAAAAAAAATATTACATTTAGTCTTGAAAATACCAATTTTGTTATTTACATAAATACGAGAAATGTTAAGTAAAACAAGTAATATCTATTTTAGATAAAACGAGGGCTTAAAAGCCCGTGCTATGCACGTCGAGTTTTAAAGCTATTGTTTGCGTGCAATTTGTTTCCAGTTTTTATATATGCAATGAAAATTATGTTGTATATAAAGTTTGATATTCATCTGTCTGGTTCCAAAAAGCTAAAACAATTGTATTTAACATGCGACACTTGGTATGTAATTTTGAAGAGTAGTTTTGTATAATCATATATTTATATTTCTTGTTAACTTAATAAAATTATTTAACTGATGATAAAATTTCGCTAATTAATATAGTTATACAATAGATGGGAAGATCGTATATTC
>JANDBE010000028.1:25463096-25473722 GCA_024320915.1 Erigeron philadelphicus
ATGACGAGGTGACGTGTAATTCCTTCTGCAAATTGGTTATTTGCACACCGGGTATACGAGACGTTTTCTATAAAACTTGTAATAAAACTCAACGTTTTACATAAAACGGTCCGTTTTATCGGTGTTTATATGTACAGTGCCGTTTATGTCCATAGTATCACTCTTAATTATATTTGCTAACTTAAAATTCTAGGGAATTAATTCTGTTTCCATAGACCTTTTCACCTCTCTAAAAAGACACTTTGTTTTCACTTTCTTCACTTGTCACTCTCAAACCTCCCTTTCATTTTAGTAGTTGGTGTCTGCTAATTTGGTCTTAAAAAATGCCCCAAAACGAGGCTGACGCTGCCATTGACCCCATCGTCGGTGGCACGTTTTCCCGGTTACTTTTCTCTGACCTCGATGACGTCACACCCTCGGATAGCCATCACTTCACATTTTCTTCCGAACAAGAAGTAAAGCCACCTAAAATGTTGTGCTTTGCCAAAGATAATAATTATAACTCTCAGAATTCCGTCACTGATGACTCATCATCGCCGTCATCAACCACCAACAGCACCACCACCTCTTTATCTTCTAATTCCAATGTATGTTGTTTTTCTTCTTTTTTATATACATTTACAAAAAAAAGGGCTAATAGCTGTTAGTATTTAAATCATTTTTTTTTCTTTCGAAAAATGATATATACACAATAAAAGTTAGTCATGCAAAACATGTTTTGTAGTATATTATTATTATTATTATTATATTGTTATTATGCCTATTAAATTTTATCATGGTAGATACTTTTGTTGTTTTCTATAGTTTTATTTATTTTTGTTAGAGTAATGATATATCAACCTAACACATTTTGTTATTTTATAGATGAAAAGAAATATGGGGTGTGACATTTACCAAACGATTACTTTGCCAACTTGTGTAACACCCATTGACGGTGGCGCTACGGCAGCGCCGGTGAAGACCATCCGTCGCAACAATAAAAAGGCAAAAGTTGAAAACTCACCTCCGGCAAGCCATGCAAAGGTCTCATCATCTTAACATTAAATGTATATTAGTAGTGCTATATTTACTCTTTTTATGTTTTTTTATTAGTTTTAAATAAATAAATAAATACAAAAAGTTGACCGATACAAAACATTAACTTCATGGGTTTATATTTTATTACAATATGGTTTATATTATATGTTTTTTATTTGTTTTTATTACAATTAGTTTTATTTTGGTGTTATTGTAAATTACAGGTGAAGAAGGAGAAGCTTGGGGAAAGAATAGCAGCCCTGCAACAGATAGTGTCACCTTATGGCAAGGTTAATTTTTTTAAAAATATTTTTGTTTTGTTTATTTAAATTAACATATATTAATATCGATACAAAAAATTGGTTTAATTTTTATTTATATATTATTGTCATAAGAATGTGTGTGTAATTGGGGTGTGGGATAAGTTCAGACCCCACAGTATGGATGTTTGAGTGACTTCGTAAAAATCGTCATTTGTCTACTTTGACCAGAAGTCAAAAACTTTAATATACTGTTTTGGATTATTAGCTGATAGTAATTGATCACCCTTTTATTTTTATTATCAAAATAAAATAAAAAAAGTTTAAGTATATATTTAAATAAATTTTGATTTAAAGTTCTATGTATTATGCAACACAATGTAATAATGTATACTTGTATAGCGTATAAATGTCATCAAAGTTAATTAACTTTAGAGTTTAGACACTAACTAAATTTGAGCCTAAACTTAAATTAATTAATATGACAAAATATGTGTTGAAGTTTGTTTTTGTTATATTGAAAGTTGTGTCCATGTTTATATGAGACTTTTTGTACTTTTTATTGTTGAGTAAATAGGATTTGTACATGGGTACTTATTTTCCATACGACAGTGGTAATTTAAATTGGGAAATGATTAATCGTTTTAACATGATAATCTAAAAATTCTTTTTAATTATTGGATGATGACATGTGAAAAAATCTGGAAACAAAATTAGAATGAAAATTAGTGGATAACACATGTCACCTTTTTAAAATTTTGAGAGGATTTTTAGATCAATCTTTACGATGATTTATCATTTTCCTTCTATATTTTATAGATAAAGTTAAAGCAACTTCAACCATTAAATTAAAATTAAAAAATTAAGAGGATCAATTTTGAATCTTAATCCTTAATTTCAATAACCAATAGATACAAACCTTTTGGTTCTGTTTTCTTCTTGAAGATTTTAGATTACGTAGAAAGGTGATATACATAAAAAGTATATCTTGGCTTTTATGTTAACTGCTGATAAAGTTACAATACTCCAATTTATTTAAGAAGTGTCCAAATTTGTACTTAACAAGACACGTTTCTTGGATTTGTTTATTTTTTTCTTTTCCTTTTTAATATAAATTGTATACTTATAATATATTCAAGGTAGAATTTTATATTTTCCCAACCCTATATTAAAAGGGTAGTGATATTCACACAACAAAACTTAACCACCTACTACATATGTTTAAGTTTTATTGTATAATATATAGTGACGTTTTTTGAGGCCTCAAACGAGATCAATTTTGGGGCCTAGTAAATTACCATATAAGTTAAAGTAAAAAAAAACAAAAAAAGTAGTTTCACCTTTGTTATTGAACTACTAGTAATAAAAAAGATGCAGATTTTGATGCAAAAATCAATAAGGATATTATTGCAATGCAAATTATATAATGGTACTTAGTCCAAAATCCAACATTAAGTCTAAGAGTATAAAATATCGAGACCTTGGAAAATTGGGGGCCTAAAACGACCGTCTAGTTTCATAGTACTGTTGAGCCACCTCTGATAATATACAACTGTATAATGTAGGTGTCAATGATATTGTTATAGCAAAATAATTCTCAATATTAAAATCTAAAAAGACACATATCTTGGTCTTGGATTGTCATTTCCAGTGCATATCTTCTTTTGGTGTGAATGACAGAATACTGTTTCTTTGACTTTTAACACATATTTTTTTTTAAAAGGCAGAGCGGATAAATGATTAACATCCCCAACTTTTTGATGTGCCCACGTCGGATTCGAATTTTGGCAATGCCCTAAAGGGTTTGCTCTCCCATGTGTAGATGGGTAAAACATTGCTAAGGCCCCCTCACCACATTTGCATGTGTCAAGATTCGAACCCATGACCCCCTAGGAAGAAACCACAAAGTAGAAAACTCCCTAACTGCTAGGCTATCACCCTAATGGCTTTTAACACATATATAATATATTATATGCTATATATGCCATAGTGCCATACTATAGAAATGTAGAGATCATAGACTGCATGAACGAGACAGTTTTTATTTGGTTAGTTTTCGATCAGGAGATATTAGTAAACTAACCGGTTCATGACTACAAGAACCATACACATGAATACTACGTAATTAGCTAGTAACGTTGTTTCATGTGAGAAGTGGTGAACATATCAAGAATATATGTAATTTTGTGGGAACACGTGGGGTCAAAGTGCACGAGTATCAAATACTTTCTCAAAACTAGAATTTGGTAGATCAAATAATAATTTTTTGGTGTATTTAGCCATTTAGGTGACCCCTTTTATATTGGCAAATTACATGATAAAGTATTTAGGTTTTTTCAATTTTTTTCAGTTAGATTGTTGATAACCCCAAAAATGTACCGGCTTTTTTATTTTCTTTGATAAAGATCTTCACTTGAAATACATATATCATCTTTGATGATTTATCCTTAACTCTTAAATAACTATACTACCCCTTTTACATCAATTAATTACTTTTACATATATCATCACATTGCTACCGCCGCCACCCGTCACCTCCAACACTGCCGCCACTACACCACCGCATCACACTGACATATGACTAGCAGTGTAGTATATGTTTCTCAAATGTCAATTAGATATGTACTAAATAGAACGTATACAATAGTCTTTTATCATATTACATACGGGGGTTAGTTTTTATCAACCTTTTACAGTTTGTTGGTTATATTAATCTTCATATACGTTCATATATTTGGTGGTTTATTTGACGTATTACAGACAGACACTGCATCAGTATTACACGAGGCATTGGGTTATATAAAGTTTCTTCAAGAACAGGTGCATGTCTTGTGTTCTCCGTACTTAAAGCGTCTCCCAACGACCCATATTGTGAGTATCCCTCTACTAATTCAAACTTCAATCCTCTTTTCCCTTGTAGCATGTATTCCGTAGTTAACATTTCTTCCACCTTTTTCTTTTTCTATATTAAAATTTTGATGCATTGTAATTTGATTTAGTTAAAATGGGATATATATGAGTATGGAAGACGGATAGTTTTGATGTAATGAATATACAATCAAACTTTATTTTAAAAATAATATAAAATCAAACTTATTAACGAGATACCGTTGAATTTGGACTGACAGGAGGGGCAAGAAGATGGAGGTGGGCATCAGAAAAGGGATCTCGGCAGCCGGGGTTTATGCCTGGTCCCTGTTGAATGCACCCTCCATGTGGCGGAAAGCAATGGTGCTGATATGTGGTCACCTGCAATGGGCAATCGCCATGGTGCTTCATTGCACTAAAACCCACCTGCCAGGGATCAAGAAAACTTTAGGCAGTATAACTGTATATCTTGTCCTTTTTTTTTTCTTTTTTTTTTTTTTTTACTTTTTAATCTTTTATATCCTTTTTGGGATGTATTTTTAGTTTACTTTGAAGGTCATTTTTTGAGTTTAGGGGATATGAAAGATTGTTAGCTAGTTTCTTGGCGGGGGGTCCTTTTGGTGTAGGCTCGGATACATAAATCAAAGTTAAAGATTTGATAGTCCATCATTGCCTCATTGGTATGCATTATACATTCTGAAATCATGAAATTAAATACCTTATTATCCTATTATTAACAGGGGATCGAAGGTTTTTTGCCAAAAAAGTTTTAACAAAAAGACCCGAAAAACTTAAGATTGTATATTAGATCACATGTAAAATATAATAGTAGTTCATATGAGAATCAAAAAATTTACTAAAAACATGTAAGCATTTCTTCATATACAAATAGTCTTGTTTTTTTCTTCATGTACAAATAATCTTGTTTTAAGTTGTATCAAAGTAAAAATTAAGATGTATCACAATATATCTTAAACTTTATCACAATATAACTTAAATTGTATCACAGTAAAACTTAAGTTGTACAGTGTTACATAACTGTTTTTTCCGTCCATGTTCAACTTCAAATTTTACCGTCGGAGGTAGCAAAGGGTCAACGAGTATCTTTATTCAGAAATCGTTGACCAGAGTTGGTTTTCTTGTGCTGATTCGATGACAACTTCGAACCATACTACCAAATACTCCTATTATGGTCTTCATAGTTTCATCCTTTCAAATTAGCAATCTTAGTTTTTTGCTTGGAAACAATTTTATCGGTTCTTTACGTGTTCGTCAATTCTATTTTAGCGAGGATGACATGTCTTCAACTGTGTTTTCAAAATACTTGAACCTTAACTCACTAAAAAAAAAATTACAATTATCCATACTTTTAGTTAATGTGAACAAATTTGTTTACTCTTTTGTGTAAATATTTCTCCTCGGCATCTTTAATGTTCACACATTTTATTATAAACTTTCATATTTAGTTTGTAACACCTCACGTTCCATTGCTAAAATTATCTTGAGATTTTAGTTTTAGATTCTTCACATAATTAGCCATAAAACAAAAGCATGTCGAGGAATGCCAAGGGACTTCCCTGCTCTATCTTCCATCAGAGCCGGCCCAACAAGAGTGGTGGGCTAGGCAGGTGCCTAGCAGCCTAGAACTGATCTTAAAGGCCTCCAGATCTGGGCCTCTGGGGTGCATAATCTTTATTGTGGGCTTAAATATATCTACATTAGTTAGATGTTGTTAGGTTTGGGCTTTACAAATTATGACTATTCAAACATAATAAACATAATAATGACATTATGTACAATTACTTTTTCTTTTTATTATAATTTTTATTCCATAATTCATAGGCTTCTTAATCATTAATGCCCTTTATCATATCAAATGCACTAATCAGATCACTATAACATAAACAGTGTGTTGAATCATTTAGCCATTTATAATCTTTTTAGCTTATTTTTGCCAATCCCAATGACAAAATTCGTTTAGCTCTTTAAAAAGGGCCCGAAATTCGTGCCGGCTAAAGCTACGAAAAAGGTTAAGCAGATACTAGTTGCATGAATAGTTTCCCATACTATAGTAGATGAGAAAGGGAATACTTTACCATCTCATCTTTACCTACCATCTAGCCACTTTACTCCGGTTGTAATTGAAGCAAAGGCATTCTTAAGGACCGGAAAAGTATTATATATACCAAGCCCTTAGCCACAACCGCTAAGCATCGTGAATCAGATCAGCAAACTATAGATTGCATAAAGAATCCAACTTGTAGTATAAAAAGGTTAAATTGATGTGAACTCTTTAGCCCCATGTACCTTTTTGGTACCCATATAACCCCAACAAGGATAGTGTCAAGGTATTTCAACCACAATTTAATACTGGGACAGGATTCGAACATGGATTTCCCCAAGGGAGTGGCGACCGGTAGCCATGCCACCAAAGTGAGCTGGTTCCAACATGTTGTATAGTCCTTGGAGTAACAGTTATATAGTTGGCAAAGGTCAGCCAATTTGTCAAACCTCATCGAGGTAGCCATTCCATTCCCAATCTCAGACCATATATATGATCGTTTTTCGGTGAAAAGAGGGGAGTGAGGTCCATATCTTTTGTTTATATTACTTGTTTGGTTTTAATTAGGTATACATATTTGGATATTATGAGGTCAGTGTCGCTTTAAGATTTTGGGAGGCCTTAAACGAGATTAAATTTGGAGGCCTAATAAATAAATATAAAAAGTGTTGTTCTATAATTTTGGGTATTAATTTGCTAGCAACAATTATGTGGGCTAAAAGAATTATGGCTGATATAACCGAATTAATGAAACCAAGTTAAAACTGTATATCAGCGGCCGTATAATTATCTAAACTGGATCATAACCAAAGCCCAAACTCCACCCATTCCCTCCCCCCTCATACTCCTAGTCTAACATGTTAGAATTTTGGGGGCCCAAGTAGTTATGGGGCCTCAAACATATGCCTAACCTACTAGTATTGTGAAGCAGGCACTGATGAGGTATGATAAGGTATTACATTAAAAGGTGAAGTGTTAAGGGGAAAAAGATCGATAAAGTGAAAAGGATAAAGAGGTGAAGCTAACGTACGTGAAAAAAAATAGATTAAATAAATGAACAGTCACGAATGGTCTTACAAGCTTAGCAAGATATGATGTAAGAGAGAGTTTATTTGTGTCTATTTTTTTTTTTTTTAATGAGAAGCGTGTGTCTATATATAGAAAGATATATAGTTTAACCTCAATCCTCAGCTCATCTCATGCTCTTGTTTAATATTAATCATTTCATCACATACACTTAATTATATATAAATCCATCCCTTCTCAATTAACTAATAGTTTTGCAATGAATACAGGAGAATACCTAGACGTTAATCAGAAAGCAGGGTGGCTGAATCTTAGCCTAGCAACTAATTATTCAGAAGACTCAGGTTCACAATCAACTCCCACCAAATCATCTATGACGAAGGTTTATACATGCAGCTTTTGCAAAAGAAAGTTCGAAAAAGCGCAAGCATTGGGAGGCCACCAAAATGGGCACAGAAGGGAGCGAGATGCAGCTAGACGATACCTCATATCCAATGTAACCAAATTCCCTCTTTTCCACATGCATTCCCTACCCGGAACAGTGGGTGAAACTTTTACTACAAGTACTATCGCAAGGTTTACCGATAATGGATCTGGAAATGGAGATATTTGTCGGCAGAGTCATGGTGCAGAGGAATCGTTGGACTTGATGAAGTGGGCAGGAGGCGTTTACTCGAATGATCAGCCAGAGTGTCGGAAATCCAATTCAATTTCACTTGACTTGACTCTCAAATTGTAAGTTCCACCTCGATCAGTACTGCATGTTGTGGTATTTGATGATGGTTGAAGATCGGTTATTAAACAATTCCCAGCTAGCTAGCTTCCTTAGAATTGAACAAGACTTTAGTTTATTAATCTGTGCTAGTTGTTAATCATGAAGTACGTGTTTAATTAGAAGGGTCTTTCATTTGTTTACCAATTAATATGTCGACTTGCGTAGTACATTGCAACTTGATTTATAAACTGGTTAGATGCTCAATTAGGTCTGCGGGCTCTTCTCAAGCCGGCCAGTGTATCTAGCTAGCACACTTAAGTTCCAAGAACGACTATTGCTTAACCCGGTTTTATAAAGTTGTTAGTTCAGCGGAATTGAATAGCATTGTTGTATGATAATACCTTACAAGATCTCTTGAATGGCAAACTGGCAGTGATTATATTTTGTTATTTAAAACTATATATAATAACATGTCGTGTGTGCATATGTGGTTTGTTAAGGTTCCATTTTAAATTAGAAAAAAACGAAGGATTGGAGAAAGATGACTATTCTTTCTTCCTAGCTAAAAAATGACGGAAAGAGCTCACCCTCATTTCCATTGATCCTGCTATATTAGAAAAAAACCAATAATAAATTAGTGTAGTGTCGGTAAGTTCTCAATTCTCAAACTTGACTAAGTGACAAAATTTATCCTAAAAAAGGTAAAAGATATGATGCAGACCCAAGTGTCAGGTTTTTTTTAGGGGACAATGACGTTCCTGATGCATTTATACGTGATCAACTTAATTAACACATGCATGGGGGATTGCTTTCGGCAGTCAAACTAGAAACTGTTACTCGTATATATATATATATGGTTTTTATCAGGGGACAACACGTACATTCATTCATATATGTAAAGGCAAGGATCTTGTATTATTTCAATACATCTTTATTTACGTACAACAAAATCTCCAATATTCATTCATAATTTGGATTTTGTGTCCTCGAAACTTACACACATTAGCAGCTTAGCATTTAATCAATAAACCAATTCTTAATTTACTAAAGGGAAACTACTGATTAAGCAGGGCAGTCTTAAGGACAGTACGTACTCTCAAGGTAATTTCTTGAAGCTTAAATTAAAGCAAAAAATAATCATTATCTTCGTTAGAATCTTACATGAAAGAAAAAACAATTAATTATATGTTGTCAGTTTAAGATCGAGCTTTTATTTAAAACTTTCTTTCCTCAATTTCCTTAATATATAGAGCTAATGATAATTATGACATACATTCAACGATAAACGAATGAATTAGCTATAGTATCAATTTATATGCAAGTCGATCCGAAGAAAACTAGATATAACGAACAAATCGGATGAGATTATTATTATAGTTATAGAGTTTGATTACAATAATAAGAAATATAAACAGAGACTAAACAATATGTTTAGAATTTCATACATAACAACAAACTATTGATAATATGATCAGTATAATCATATGATATAAGAACCCTAAACCGAATATAGAAAGACAAATGTGAAATCGTATGAATATCCGTATATGTGTGTATATAATATAACCCTAATATTGAGTTATATAATAACAGAAGTTACACTCCAGCCCCTCTATCTTCTTCTTCTTGTCAAAAATGCTCCAAACTTGATAAGAATCAAATGCACCCTTGTTCTTTCCTGAAGTTGTCAAACTCTTCCCAAACTTGTAGTTACCTGCAATTACCTAGAAAGTGTGTAAGTAACACATGTAAAATACCAAGTTAAGATTGTATAAACCTTAATTTTAACATTCCCCCTCAATCTTAACTTAGAAAGTATCAAATAACTTGAACTTGGAGCATAAAAGACTATGTTGATCAAAACTCAAGCTTTTGGTTAAAATGTCAGCAACATTCTCTTTAGAACCAAGTTTAAACACTTTAATTAAACCTGCTGAAATTTTCTCTCTAATCAAATGCAAGTCAATCTCTAGATGCTTTGTTCTTTCATGAAAAACTGGATTGTTTGCAATTTGAATAGTAGACTTATTGTCACAAAAAAGTTTGTCAGAAAGTAAATTTTGAACATTCAAATCATTTAACAGGTTTATAATCCAAAGAAGTTCACAAGTAACAGATGCCATGGCCCTATACTCAGCTTCTGCTGATGACCTAGCAACTGTTTGTTGCTTCTTACTCTTCCAGGAGATCAAATATCCTCCAAAAAACACACTAAAACCAGTCACAGATCTCCCGGAGTTCAAACATCTACCCCAGTCAGAATCTACATAACCAACAAGATCAAGACTGTTGGTTTTACTCATTTGTATACCTTTACCTGGAGAGAGCTTTAGGTATCTCAGATCTCTAAAAGAAAGCTGCAAATGAACTTCAGTAGGAGCATGCATATATTGACTAAGAACATGCACAGAATAACTGATATCTGGCTTAGTCAAAGTAAGATATATAAGTTTTCCCACAAGTTTTTGATAGACAGATATCTCCTTCAGGTATTTATCATCATTAGAA
Source organism: Erigeron philadelphicus (assembly GCA_024320915.1). Classification (NCBI taxonomy): domain Eukaryota; kingdom Viridiplantae; phylum Streptophyta; class Magnoliopsida; order Asterales; family Asteraceae; genus Erigeron; species Erigeron philadelphicus. The sequence continues at coordinate 25,473,553 of JANDBE010000028.1, forward strand.
GTTTTAGGAACAGTGTAAGTGTTTTCCATTGGAGTTTTCATTGGTTTACTTCCTAAAAGACCAAATTCATGTAAAAGTTCCAAGCAGTATTTTCTTTGAGACAAACAAATGCCAGAATCATTATATAAAACTTCTAAACCAAGAAAGTACTTTAACTTGCCTAAATCCTT
>JANDBE010000028.1:25724722-25735528 GCA_024320915.1 Erigeron philadelphicus
TTATGTGAGAGGTCGACATTAAATTACCTAATAAAGGAGGGGCTAATCCACCTTAAGCCCCTCAACTTTATTAGTTATTAGATATAGAGATTTAAATGTAAGTTGTAATATATTAAATGAGTTAATTTACAAATATGGAAAATTTGACCAAATAATTTTTTTTTAACATTAAAGATTATATTATTGATATATGAAAATTTAACAATAGGTTGAAGAATATATACAAAAGTTCATTGGAAAAACAGACAAATATTACATAGTGAAATAATTCCATATAGGCCATGTAATTTCTGAGAAAAATGAGATAATAGAAATCCAGAGAAATTTGTTCCGTTAAGCTCCTTGATGGCAAGGCGAAGAAAAAGATGTTTGTGGAGAAGATGCATTCATTCCGGATCCTCCAAACGACCCAACAGTATGCTAGGGGATAAAAGGAATTTGTAAGGAGTTTTGCACGGGGTTAAAAGTGGGTGTTTTGCAAAAATAAAATTTAAGCAATAACTTTAATAATACAATTGTACAACTTTTATAATTGAGCATAAAAGGAATTTTTAATCAACAATTATTAAGGAAAACAAAGTCAAACAATGGCTATCAGGGACAAATTTTGGCTTCTTTGTCAAATCTTTGATGGTAAAGTTTACGTCTATAAGAGTTCCAAAGCTCTGAATGAGTTTGAGAGCTTAAAGGTTCTTGAAGTGTCATGCTCATGAGCTCATCCTATAAATGTAGTAAACCTCTCTTCCAATTTTGTCCTCATTGTTAATTCTGTTGGCTTCTTACTGAGCTTGAGGTATCATATCTAAATTTCCTTACCGTGTTAGGGTTCTCCGCGAGAAGATCTAAAGGAAAATGTAATGAGTTTCTATTGCATTATTTGGGCTCACCCGCTAGCGAAAGCTAGTTTAGAGAAACAAAGTTGACACGTTTTGGGGCCAACTTTACCAATAGATCAAACACTTGTAGAGTTTTACAAGCTTAAATTCATACCAGACTTCCTAACCAAGCAGATTTTGGTACTTAGGCTCAAACAGAGCTTGCTCAGACTCCAAACTCAGGACTAACCTGAAACCTTCAGAGCATTTGCTCTCAGTAGGGCAACTGATTATTTTTCATAATGCCCAGCCTGGCCAAGCTCAAACTCCACCCAACCAGATTCACCGGCTTGTTATTCTTTCAGCTTCCCTATTTCTTGGTTTTAATGTTGTCTAAAACCGAAAGGGCGATCCCATTACCACATACAACAGTGCTCCCTAACTGCTTCCAAACTCCTCAACACCTTTCTTATGATATCATTACACCCAAAGAAGTTTTCCAATTCACTGTCACGATCTCTTGGATTTTGCCATTTCTCCAAAACACCCAGCTCCGAAATCTGACAACACCACACACACTTTGGGGCAGACTTTCTGCACTAATATAAGCTTAGAATATAGAAAGTTTCAGCTTGTAACTTTCGTTTAATCGAATACTTATCATTAGAATTTACTAAAACAACATGTATTACAAAAACAAATCTTCAAATTCATAAAAAACTTAATTTATATAACATACAAAAACCAAACCTTTTTAAATAAACTACAGGGTTTATGATGATATTGGGTGGGTCAACTTGAGTACCCTTTACCATCTTATGGGCTTATGGCTCTGATCAGCATCAACTATTTCTTTAGGGTCCTCTGTAGCAACCCACCAACTAATGAGATCAAAGTCTAATATACACCATATATTTTTACATGATCGAGCCAAATATCAAGAAGTTTTTGCTTCTTTCTACCACACCTCACTAACCTTCATAGAATCATATTCACAAATTCGCGACTCAACACCATCAGATTTAACTTAGCCATCCACTGGAATACCGCGTCTATGCCTCAAACCTACATCGTTGACTACTGCATCGTCATTTGAAGTCTCAATCTCTTGTTGCCTGTCATTGTTAACTTCCCCAAAATTATGAAGTCTTCGTCCAATCAAATAGCGGTCATCTCTTATAGAGTTATGAAGGTTGGTAAACCAGACATGGAACCTCTTGGCACAAAAACACAGCAAACTGAGACCGAGGCAACCCAACCATGCAAATCTGTAAACAGCTGAGTTGATTACTAACGGGTACCCAAATACAGGAAATACTCCTCGGGCTAACACATAGGGGACACATAAAGCTGTAAGAAGCTTCATAATGATGGGGACCACAATTTCTCGTAGCACCCAAAAGGCTTGTAGTCTAGAGAAACCATCTTCTCTTACTCTCTCAAACTTTACCCGCCAACTGTCATCCATTAGAGGCATCATATGATCCAGCATAACCTGATCAGCAGACCAAAACATATAAATAAACATATGGATACATAGTCTCGTCAGAGAAATGAACATAAATATGAGGCGTGGCGAAATGCCAAAATGGATAGGCCGGGCAGGTTGTGTAGCCGGCTGACCCACAACACTTCTTTACCATTCCCGAAAACTTCATTGCATTTAAAGTGCAAACTTCATATATGACATATATTAGTTATTATAAAACATGCTAGGATTCAAACACCAGCATTCAACCCGTTTAAAACATTTAACCAACTTCTTTAGTTGAATCTTTTAGCTCAGCCGATTGGACCTAACGGTAAAAATGTAATCTAATCGACCCATTCATAGGTAAATGAGTTGAATTGCAACTCAAACATAATGGTTTTACGTACTTGTGAATGCATATACATATGCAAACACATTAAATTAACTATCAGTGAACCATTGGAGCAAAAAGAGTTGTCAAAACTTACCAGTCGAGTCCAGATCTTAAGAAATATAAGTCCAAGAGCCCAGTCTTGATACAACAGGAACACTGGGCTTTCGTCCACAGGCACCCTCATTGGTACAATTACCAAAAGTTCAAATAGCAACCCAATCAACACAGGAATGACAAAGATCTGTAGAAAAAGAGCATTAAATGTAGTGGAAAAAAAATTTAGAAATTGGTAACATAAAGAGATCAGATCATTCTTACCCAAATCGACAGCAGTACAGAACTCTTTACAGCAATAGAACACCATTTCCAAATTTGACCTAGTAAAACTGTAGCTCTCCTTGTTCTAATTTGATCCATGCAATACCTTATGCCAGCCACTAAGGTCCAGATGACATAACTTCCAATGACGAAGGCATATATGTCTGAAGAAACGGTAACAAATATAGCCTCGTTACACCTCTCACATAAAGGAACACAATGCTTACAGAAAACTACAATGCGGCAAACTATATGGAGCATTCCTAAAAACTTAAAGAGCAAGGAGTGAAATTTAATGCTTTGTTAATGGATGTCAACATTCTTCCACAAAAAAGAAAGCTAACAAACACGTCCAGTTAAAATTTTTACGTCCTTCACCAAATATAGCTTTTTCCAAAGTTTGTTTTTATAGATAATTAGTGCGTCAGAGAGCTTACAAATGCATCCAGTCAAGATGTAACTTCAAAGTAAGGCTCGACTAGAAATTAATTTGTCCAAGCTTTTCTTATAAAATTAGCATGTCAGCAACGATTACAAAAACTATCAACTTTTTAGATAACTTAGGATTGCATTACAATTTTGTCGGCCAGTTCTGGGTTTTACTACAAAATTGTTCTATCCAAATACGCTATAAATATAAGAAGCCAAATCAGCTGACGTACTTTATTACCATCTCTACATTAACCTGTACAAGTTAGAAGGAATGGAACTAACAAGTACCAGTAACATGAAGGTCTTAAATCATATTTCTTACCATTGCATTTGATGCCATGTGTGATAGGTAGAAGAGGAACAGCATTGAACAGTACTCGTCCAAGGGATACAGGCACCACAATTAGAGCAGAATTGACTATCAGCAATGTCATCCAAGCCGCCAATAAAAGCAGCACAATACTAAGGACAAACATATACCTCCTAAAAATGAAAGGAAAAAAGCGTATGAATATACATATACATACCGCGCATAACATATATGATTAATACGAATAAATTCTTCATTCCATTTTCTAGACATGAGGATATATACTCCCTAGCTGGGCATCAACATGGAAAGGAAAACCAAGGAATAATATCTTGTATATCCCAGGGCTTTGGATGGCTTTTGAGTCTCACATCAACCTTTTCATAACAGTCAGCAAATTGGTGCAACTGTACTACTAGATTCACCAGCTTACTGAAAATACCTCTTACTGTGACACTGTGTGGTGATAATTTGTTCTATTTGAGGTGATTTCCACTCTATCTAAAACATCTCACAAAATCACAATTTCCCGGTACAAATGTTGCAAACTAGATCTTATTGCAATCTGCAGTGTAGGGTAACATAAGTCACGGTCTACCTTTTTAATATGCCATTTATAGGTTTAGTTATAACATCTAACATAGAACTTACAATATTACAATCACAGTGAGGCAGTGATAATCCACCTTAGATCGTTGCCAGTGGCAATTAGATAAATGAGACAAGGTCATTAAGAGTGACACCTTGGTAGTGGCAGAAGATAAAGATAAGCAAATTACTTACGTAACCTGCTGTTATAGGACTATATGTACACCTTATGAACTCCAATTACATTCTCATTTAGAATATTGAAGTTTCTACTATCTGATTGTCACTAAAAAGATGCAATCAACTGCTTCTAAATATCAGGAATTGATGATCTGATAGAGGCAACAGTTACACCAGAACTTACTCTGAATCGGATTGTTCATCACCATCTGCTTCTTCCGCAAAATTAGCATTGGCTGCTGCATGCCTTGCTCGGTTCAAATCTTCAGGGGGTATATATCCAACAACATCCCGATCTTGTCCCCTTACTAGATCATTTTCATTATCTTGTCCACCAGCATCCTCAGGTCTAGGCAATAAGTAATCAGTTAAACCAAGGGCCCAGCCAGCTGCGGTAAACCAATAGTGCAGAAGTGACTTAATAGTCGCACGCAGCTTAAAATGCTCAACGGCAAAAGGAATGCAAATTTGGAAGAGAAGCATGTCTGCAGGGATCTCCGTGAATGGGTCAGATACTCTGCAAAATACATAATATCACTATATAAACAGATCTGCCGGATGGAATAGCATTGCATATAGCAAAAACTACCAGGGACAGAAAGTAATCTTACGATATATCAAGCGGAAAGATAGACGGAGCCATGCGCATTGCAAGTTTAACAGGCAAAAATACCAGCATTACAATTAAGCTCCCATATACAGCAACCGACAAAAGAACCCTGCGTGCATGCTTGTGCACAGGATCATCAATTAAATCTCTAAATGGATTGTAGTTAGGGTCAGCTGGATCTCGCAGGAAATAAAGAACTCCATTGCGCAGAACCTGCCATATACATAAAGAGGTCCGGAAATTAAAGCATTGAACATGAAATATAAAATAGTAATGGGCTAGTGCCTAGTAGATTATATTACCCCTCTAAGAAGACTGACAAATATGGATATTTGTAGCATGTAGACAATCCCTACAACCCAATGAATCAATGAGCTTGCGAGTGGAGAAACAGAAAAGAAGTCAACTCTTTCACCAATTGACTTTCCAAACATCCTTATTGTACAAACATCTAGCCACCATCCACACATTAGAGGGAAGACTCCCAGTTCAATGACCAAAAGAAATGCAACCTTAATCATAGTCATTAAATGTCTCATTGCAGCCAAAAATTGCCTAAACAGTGAAGGGATTGTCTCAGCAATTGAAGCAATACCATAGAACCTTCCCAAAGTCAACGGTTCCCCCCTGGTGTACCTAACCAGTGCTACAACTCCAAGATAAAAAATAATTACTGAGAAAATGAACATATAGCCAACTGCAAGAGTTGTAGCATCAGAGAGCCGTGATACCCCAGAAATTGCCCCTTTTAGAAACTCCACTGAAACTAGATTTGTAACATTGTTTGGTGATTCATTAAGTCCAGTGGCATTCACGTTTATCATATCCACAGAACTTCTCTCAGTTGCCAAATCTGTGACTGCAGTCAACGCATTCTTTAATGTAATATTGGCCAAAGAAAGTGCATGCTCAGTAAGCGGTACAACAGTCGATAACATTGGGGTGGTAGCAGATGATAAAATCCATGATAAATGGTAGAGAATAAATCGTCCTAGGTGGAAAGGCACAAGTACTACAACACCAAGAAATATCATGTTGCTTGCAAGAACCTGCAATGTAAGAAAGGATGAAAAAGAATAATAAGCATAACGGAACCTATATGGATTCCGGAGTGAAACGATGATGATAACATATACATACAGTCAAAAATGAACATGTAAATTTTTGGGCAGGTAGAAACTGGTCATTGATTTAATTCGACACTTCTTGCACAACATATTTACAGTTTTAATAAAGACACATGTGTCAAATATGATTACAGTCATCCTATTATATCACAAACAGTCTAACTTTCATAACTTAATATATTGGAAATTTTTGTGCTTGAGGAACCATGTGACTTGTTTCCTGTTCTATGTTTTTTACCTATTTATAATATGAAAATGGACCGTGCTACCTCTACACAACTGTAGGCAATTAGGGATGCCCCGTAAAAAAATGATTTATAAATTTGAATATATTTCATAGAACACGTATCACTACCCAAGCCTTACTTAAGCAAGCAAAATCAGAAATAGTGAAAAGCCTGAAATAAAATCTTGCAGAGGATTGATATACTCACAGTGAATGCATTTTCCACCAAATGGAAGAGAGGCCCCTGCATGCCAACCAGCTCATCAAAAGGGACATCCTCTGCACCATCTCCATCATCCAAACCATCAAACATCTGTTCAACATGTGCTTCAAGACGAGCTGCTTGCATCTCCCACCTTGCTGCAACATTTTCTGCATTCCTCCTGATCATCTGACCAGCCCCACCAATGCCTCGTCCTCCAACATCTTCAACATTCCCATCACCGATAAGATTCCGATTAGCTTGTGCAGGTTGTCTCCTAGCTACACGAGCACCGTTCCTCTCTCCTTCATCCTCTCTGTCCCCTTCTGCGCCTCCAAGTTCGCGTATGTGTCTGAAATAGTCCCGCAAAGATGTCGCACCAAGAAAAATAAATACTATGCTTGCAGAGAGTAAAAACCCATGAAGACAGTCTGTAAGAATGAATGTGGTAGAGATATGACTCAAGAACAGTCTCTGAGCTTCTCCAAAACTCCTAACAAATGAGAAGCGCCATATCCAGAAGGTAATATGTGGTATGATCAAAAGCCATACAGAAAGCACAAAACTGAGTCTCGCGAAGAATTTCACCACGTTATAGGCTTTCATTGCCATCCCAATGATAAATTCCTGAAAAGGAAGCCTTGATGGAGCATTCTCAGCATACACAGGAGAGAATGAAAAGGGATGCTTACAGACCTGCAGGACATGATGACAACACCATTGAAATTCATAGTTCATACACCAAATACTTATGCACAACAAAAAATTTAAATCAAACTTCGATGCAAGCAACTTCGCTATCAGATACCATACTATTACGGTAAGATCTACAAAAGTATCAAATAAGAGTACCCACACATAACTCTAGGCATTAACAAAAAGATGAATTTAATGGGGAGTATCAACGAGTAGAAGAAAAGAGTGTTCATGATGACTGGTAGAGAACAGGGATCTTAAATTTTCAGTTTCTCACTACCACAGGTTTCTTGAAACAGGTCAAGGCACAAACTTGCTTCTTACAGTTCCAAACATTACTGCAGAAAAGTATGAGAAGTATGTTCATTATGCTAAATGACATTTCACTACAATGAAAAGCAACAAGAAGGTAAGACAGCCACCAATGACAACACGTCAACAAGATTAGCAGAGTCGGCTAATATGAACATCAAATCTCTTATATCAGAAGCTGACACCAACACAAAAGCTCTTTAGCAGAAATAGCCTAAGCTGGGTACAAAGGACATCTAGGTCTTCTCAAACTCAAGTTTAATTTGATGGCTGCACCCACATTTCAGTCTGACAGATGTCAACGTTTTTCAATGGCTGCAAATGCACTATTCCCAAAAGGTTATCATATATAGGCAGTGTGAATAACGGTCTGATCAACCATCCCAGATCCATGTAGGATCATATCAAGGCAACCCACAATGAATTCCAACGGCATATCAATCGAAACATAGCCATAATATATATATATATACCCCCCCTGTTCAATATATATAGGATTACAATCAGATGCGAACTACATAAAAATGCGAACCAAATGAGAACAGTTGTCCACCTTTGATTGCTTTAATCTACGGTTGTAAAAAAACCAATAGTTTTCCAAATTAAAAAATAAAATAAAAGGGTACTATTGGAAAGATAAATATACACACGTCCCTGTCAAATACCCCCATTTGCTGCAACAAACCAACAATCTGTACAATAATTTCTACTTCTCATCTAACCTATCCCAAATTGAATTCTCAGAAACTAATTATTTTCGGCCACCACCACATCCAACTTACCACCGTCGCATTCTTTTGCACTTCTAACAACACGTCAGATCTCGATTATTGAATACAACATCGCCATATCTTCCCGCAGGAAATACGCGGCCGCTGTCGTCAGATTTATAGGCGTTGATTTTGAATTGGATCGAAACGATGTTTATTCGGTTGTATACATGTTTCAATTGGGTCCAAAGCTATGCATTTGTTGTTTTTTAAATCAATGAGAATAAATTTAGAGACTGATGTATTGAAAATGCATCCATTTTTCTTGCATCCAATATCGTTTTAAGGGATGCAAAGTGCATCCAATCTTATATTTAAATTTTTTTTTTGGTATGATAGTAATTAAAATTCTTTGTTGGTATCTTTTTCAACGGAAAATGCTCAAGATTAAGGATGCTTTTTTTCAGTTTTGTTTATACAGAATGCAATGCATCCACTTGTAAATTATAGATATTTTGTTTTATATTTTATTTTTGCATCCTGTGATATGGGTGTGGATGAACAAATTAAAAACTGGAATTTTTGCATTCTAGGATTCTTAAAGCTTTTATTTTATGCTTGTGATTTTGTTAGTTAAGAGTGGATTATGGATGCACACTCCTTTTCAGTTACTAATGGATATGGATGCACATTTTTTTTCGATGCATCTTTTTTATTTGTATAAGGATGCACAATTGCATATAAATCTGTTATTTGAGAAAATGGATCTTAAATTATAAAGCTTGAAAAATCAAATTAATTGAGATGATTTTTTTGATTTAAAAGTTAAACATGTTAAAGTTATAGGCTATTAAGAATCATGGGGCAAAGTTTTTTTTTTTACCCTGCTGGAAAAAGTATGAACATAAAAGAGAAAGATAATTAAAGCAAAATTCCAAATTTGTCCTTTGTTCTCACCGTTCTTATTTTAAAGTTGTTCTCACCGGAATGTTACCCTATATATATATATATATATATGCCGGAAAACTTACAAGATAAAGAAAAGAGGTTGCCATCCACTCTAGTAAAGGAATTTTTCGAAAACTTACAAGATAAAAACCGTGATTGAAGAGAAAGTGAGACATCGGGGCTATTTTCCGACGATGATGATTTCCGGCGACAATGGTGATTTCAGGTTTGTATATGTGTATATATATATATACGTGCTTGTATATATATATAAAAGAAAAAAAAAAGCTCACACGTACACTTTTTCTGCCAAAACTGCCCACGTGGCACTTACACAACGTTCACTAGCATCGGCCAAAACATGCCAATGTTGCTTGTAAAAACTTGCTGATGTTGCTTGCCAAAACTTGCCGATTCATGTGCTATAGGGTCGCCGATTTGCCGATGATTGCTGATACTTTTTGCCGATAAAACAAGCCGACTACACCCTTGCTCCTAACATATACATATACGCTACATATATATACACATATGTATATCTTAATATATATATGTATACCGTTAGGTGGCGGTGGTGGTCAGAACGGTGGTAGTCGAAATGGCCAGCGGCAACGGTTTGTAATAAGGGGGTGGGTAAGTCACCGACTTTCATTGTTTCTAAGAGGCCACAATGGTTATCTTGTTAATCTCCAACCACTGTTACTAATTTTATTGATCTTCGAACAATACCATCATAGATCTCCGAGCACTTTTTCTAATTTTACAGATATGTTTGTTTGAATGGATTTATATATATCTTCAAATTGGTGTAGAGTTATAAATGGATGAATGGATGGTTTGTGTGTATGTATCAATGTATCATGTATGTAAGATATTGTGGGTGTATATATATGGATTATATATACAGATCTATATATATAAGCTGAATATCTCTTTTTTTGGTTCTTGGGTTCATATAGATGACAAAAGGAAAATTTGAATTATTTATCTGTTTAGAATATAATGTTATTTGTTAATGAAAGAAAAAGTGTATATAGTTAAATTGGAGAAAAAGACTTTAATGCCCTCATGTGCACAACATGTGAAAAAGTTAACGGAGAAAAGATGACGGTCAATTGGTCAAAGGAATATTTACGAACCTTATCCTCCTATAAAGGATTGCCAGTGATGTTTTGGATTAGAAAGGATGAAAAGTGATTTTTTTGATAAACCACAAGGACGATCTATGTCGTTTACTTGATCTTTATAAATTTATACAAAAGAAATATACTATATATTTTTCCAACCACACAAAAATGTTTTGAATCAGTCGCCGTTGTATGACTCGGTTCGAAATGAGACGGCTCCAAACTCATCATTCATTGTTCGCGGTCGGTATTATAAACGTGGCTATTTGCTAACCGATGGTATTTATCCTAGGTGGTCTACGTTTGTTAAAGCTTATCCACACCCTGTCGATCCAAAGGA
>JANDBE010000028.1:25776766-25790580 GCA_024320915.1 Erigeron philadelphicus
CGAAACAAACTAGGTACAAATGATTATGTTGTGTATTGAACCATTTGTATGTTAATTATATGTAATGAGTTTTCGAATTGGAGTTATTGAATGTAATCGACTAATAAAACATCTCGTAAACTAAATAACGTAGTATTGAACATGACAACTTATATGGTTACTGTATAAAAATATAAAGCCAAAGTGTATGATAGGTTCATGCAGTTTATACCATGATTCAAAACCAATTTCAACGGTTTATTAAAATTGTGAGGTCCGACAATGGTACTCGAATACATCTAAATATCTAATAACCAAATTTCAAAAGTTTTTATATACTATATGGTTAAGCGCATCGACATGTAAGTAATTAAGGACGAAATGTTATGTACATTAAGTTTGAAAACTTTATTGTATGCATAAACTTAATATAAATGTTCAACTTATGTAACTAACTATAACACTAATAAATAAAAAATTTACGCATTACATCTCATATGGGATGCCACATATACCACGTGACTTGATTTTAACATTTTTAGTAAGTTAGTACACGCAATAATGTTTTGTCCTTAGTTACGTTCCGATGCACCTTTGTAACCATACAGTTAATTTATTTTACAAGATAACCATTATGTATTTATGTCATCATCCCTACAATCAACTAGGGGAGAGCGGAAAGTCTTAAGTCTCGAGTCCCATCATAATACAGTTTCGATTTTGATACCGAAAAATATACCGAGTATCAAGTGGAATCAAGACCATCCTTGGTTTTTGATGGTTTTTGAGATTGAGACCAAAATAGAACCGAAATAATATCATCGGTACCGGTACAAGACCAGACCGGTCCTGTGGCCATCCCACCAATTAAGACTGGCATAACAGGTCACACGAAACCTGTTAAGACACGAACCCGTTAAGGTCAAACACGAACACGACCTGTTAACTAATCGTGTCATTTTTTTTCAAACACAAAACGCCACACGAAAATTAACAGGTGCACTTGTTAAAACCTGTTAACATATATATTTTGTAGAATTCTTGATTAATATTAGAAAAACACCTTAACGTTACCAAAAAACTCTTACAAATATAAACTATTATATAACTATAATAATCCTTACATTACAAAAGTTCTAAACATCTTGTCTTATAAAAAATTATATATCAAATCATAATAATCAATTCTTAATATTATATATATATATATAACTTTAACAGGCTTTAATATGTTTTTAAAAATCTATTAAGACATGAATTTTAATAGTTTTTAATATGTCCAGAAATGTTAAAACACAAAACTTATTAAGGTCAAACATAAAATCGGTTAAAAACGATGGCCAAACTTACCACCAATCAACCTATTGGTATCATAAGCATATTAACGATGGCCAAACTTACCACCAATCAACCTATTGGTATCATAAGCATATTCCAATTCCATATATCTCACCATAAACCCACCAAAACACGAATCTTTTTTCCCATACTTCTTCCCAATGAAATGAAAACGAAAATCTAACAACACCTGCTCTCTCTCCCCCATTTCCTCACAATGACTTCAGATTCCCTCATCAATCCATTCTTTCGTTATCTTCTTCTTCATCATCCCACCGACTAAAACATCTCCACAAATTTCAATCCACCCTGAAATTTGTCTCAACAGGTAAATAATTTTTATCTTCAGTCCTTTTGTTTATTTTTTCAAGTGAATCATAAATTTCAGATCTTTTTTTATTTTTATCTGTAACAGGAAGAAAAAATTTATTTCTATTTATTTTTTCTGATATCATTATTATTTTTTTTTATATTTTTGAAAGTAGATAATAGCTGGGGTTTTGATTATATTCACAAAGTTACTTCCTTTATAATTATATATAATAGAATACTATAAAGTTGCTTCTTTTTGTCAAAATTCCTACTTGTAAATGGAACTTTTAATGAAAAAAATATTAAATTTTGGTGCAATTTTTCTTATGTAAATCTTAAAGATTAAACCTTTTATTTAAATTGAGTGATAGTGATACATTTTCGAGCTTTGAAACTCTTGTTAGGTGACTTTTCCGATAGTGGGTCAAGTTTAGCTGATCAAATTTGAAAGCTTTTAACTAAGCAAGATGCAAATTAATGATTTTCTATAGTATTTAAGTTTTTATAATCTTTTTTTTTGGACTATGCAATGTTTGTTAGCTATTATCTTTATATAAAGCTTCGATTTTTTTAAGGCAAATGGCGATATCGATATCCTGCACACTTGTTTACACATTTGTCTCTAACTGGACTTGAACCTGCACCCTATTGATTAATATGCCCCTTTAAATACTGCTGGGCTTGTTGTGTACACATTTGTCTCTAACTCGGATTGAAGATATGAGCCCGTAAGGTTATAACCTATTAATTGATATGTAACTTCAAATACAGCTGGGCAAAAGCCCTTTGATTTAAAGCTTTGATTTTTAATCATGTACTGAACTAAAATGACAGAACTTAATGTTTGAATCTTTTAAGTTCTCGCATTTTGGCCTACTTTGAATATATATGTTATGCATAATGAAATTTTAAGCTCAATAGACTAGCTAAGACATGGAAAAAGTGGTATAAGAATGTTATCTAATGCTATGTTATTTGTTGTTAGTTCCTAAAGATGAAGCCTTGGCAGGATTTCATCGGTTCAACATCAGGTTTAAAATGTTCGAGCGCTTTTTATAACTTTTCATAGCTGGATTTTGATATATTTTGATTGTTATTTAATAAAGTGTTCCTAATTTGACTTATAAATGTATTTATATGACCCTAACTTTAATATATATTATTTTCAGGAACATGACTATAGCACATCGAGAGTTTGTGGTATATATGCATTCAATAAAAGTGAAGATTTTGTGGGGGGCGTAATGTGTGAGCTGCTAAATACTGTTTTGTGTTTACAATCTTGATCATTATTGTAATTTGGGCCTAATGCAAGGTGAAAGGAGCATTTTTGATCCTTTGCCTGAGCCCGTTGATATAAATCAGGGGTCAAATTTGAACAGTACTAGTATGGATGAGTCTGATGACTGGAACATTTTATCTCCAATGGAAAGACGGTTGTTAAATAACGATCTTTCCAGGGAGCTAAATTTCAGTAGTGTGAATACAAATAATCATCATAATTTAAGAAGTTTTAGCAGCTGGGATGTTGGAGAATCAAGCTCTAGAGCAAGTTTACAGGATAGCGTTTCTAATGATGGTTTGAAATTGAACCATGATTCGAGATTAAAAGAGCACCGATCTAAATCATCAACAATCAGTACACATGATAGTTTTCTTGGTGGCCAGGTTGCTGCTGGCTCATCAAATATCCATATGAATGTTAATTTAGACATTGGAGATGAGGGTCCTGATGGTGCAAATGGGTTCCATTTTATGGAACTTTACAAGTCTGACAGAACCGAGTCTGAGGCTAGTGCTTCCTCTCATGGTATCGGCCCTTCTGAATGCGAGCCTGGGTCATCTTTGGGTAGTTGGGGTCTTAAAAGAAAAGCCTTAGAAGGGACATCTTCACAGTCTCTCACTGGTGGCAGCTCAAGCTGCTTTCCAGAATCTTCTAGAAGCTTAAATATATCTTCAAGTCTTGTTGACCCTGTGCCAGCGAATTGTCAGGAGCCGCCAAACACACAAATTGGAGTTGTCACGAGTGCTCCAGGAGTTCCAGAAAACTCACAAACACATTTTGGCCTTAGAGGTTGGGTTCCTTATAATGATATAACATCAACCGGAAACTCCATTAGGCATCCAAATATTGACATATCTCAGAGATCGTCTAATAGACAACTGTTACTTAATGAGTTTTTGGACCAGACATCCAGAGGAACTGATTCAGGTAATATATCAGACCAGCAACCCACGTTAATGCATATTCCCAGTATGACAAGAAACACGAATCATTTCTTGTGGGGTAGCAATATCGGGTCAAGAAGTGGTAACTCGTCAAGTTCTCCAGGACTTCCTTTCGAGAGAAGTTCTGAACCAAACATTAGAAGGCTGCAAAGAAACCATGTGCAGCATCATAATTTTGTTCCATCATCCGAGAGGAACTTGGTGCAAGATCCGACTCGTTGGAGCTTAGCTACCGGAGGTGTAAGCACGAATGGAGGTGGTCGTGCACCACCTAGTTCAAGGAATGGTAGTGGTTCAGGTGGTTCTCGTCCATTTAATTCTCTCTGGACCCCACAGCTTAATTCCACATTGCCAAGTCAGCAAGGATCGACCGAGTTACCGCCTTGGACTCTTTTTCCATCTGCAGGGGTGGAGTCTGGAGGGCAGAGAGGCCCTTTTCCCCTGTTTCCTGCAGGCTCTTCTTCTACCGCAGAAGACGGTCATATTTCATCTAGGGTTCCTAGTCAGAGACATCATTATCAACCCTTTCCAAGGTCTGCATTACTAATGGAGATACCTGGGGATGATTGGCGTGCTTTAGCTGCTGACATTGAGGGAAGACAAAGGCTGGTGTCCGAGGTTTGTGTTTCTTATTCTCAGTTTTCTTAAGTTATATTATTAGTGGATGCGATTACTGTGTGCCTTTTTTGTTTGTGGCGGTAACATTATGTAGAGTACTTTCATCTTAGCCTCTTAGGTCACTTCCACCCTCCCACCTCCTCCCGTTGCACAATATTTTGCTAGCTTTGCTCTTGGATTAAGATTAAGCTATTAAGAAAAGTCAGAAAGGCCCTGCTTTATATATTAGGCACCCATTCTAAAACAAACTGTATAATAAGAATCCAATATGCGGGATTGCAAAATTTTACTCTCATATGAGCATGGTAAGACATGTAAGTAAAAGTACGTTGAAGGCATAGTATATGTGATCATAGGTATACTTGTATAGTGATTATGGAATTCTATGTATGCATATGCATTTGAACTTATGCCCTTATACTATCATATACGTACTTGTATAGTGATTAGATTATGGACCTATGTTAACACAAGGGCACCACAAGGTAATCACTATGTGTACGTCATTCTATTGGGTAGGACTAAGTATGGTTGACTCAAATATTAATTGGTTGTAATCTAATGTTTATGTGTATTTGAAATGGATATTTCTTTTGTTTTTTCTTATTTTCACTTTTATGTGTATATGTACATTATTAATGGTTACCAATTGGGTGAAACCCCGGTGGTACCGCTACCATGAGTCACCGGACATGAGTTCTATACGGTGTGCGCCCTAGGTACCAATAGAGTGCATGGGA
Source organism: Erigeron philadelphicus (assembly GCA_024320915.1). NCBI lineage: Eukaryota > Viridiplantae > Streptophyta > Magnoliopsida > Asterales > Asteraceae > Erigeron > Erigeron philadelphicus. The sequence goes on from JANDBE010000028.1 coordinate 25,781,983, forward strand.
CCAGAGGGTTCTCACCCACTTACTCTTTTTTTACATTTATAATGGTTAAAAATATCATGTAGAATATATTTCAGTTTTTGAATGGTGCCTCAAAGGTTTTTTAATGTTTAATGCATGACAATAACTATTTTTTTGTTATTTATATTTGTAGAGGTTTACTTTTTTTTTTTTTTTTTTGTGTAGTCATATGTTAGGTTTATGTAAGTTATTGTTAAGATGGAAAAGGAGAAAGGTTGAAAGGAAATGTTTTCCTTTTAAGTCTAGGGTGTAAGTTGGAAAAGCTGGAGGGTTTATATGCAATTAACGCTGAAATAGATGGTTAAATTAGATGACATGTCACCAATTGGAAACATGGGATCTTTCCTTTAATAATGAGAGTGGTTATAAGTCATATGATATGTTGTTAAATACGGAAGCCGAAGTTGTATTGTAACCAAGTGAAGAAAGAATGGCCACCCTTCAAGATCAACTAGTAGAGTAACCACGCATTGCTGCATAACATATGGGGAGTGGTGGTGGCGGATGTCCAGATGGTGGAGTGGCGGTGGCGGCAGGGGTTGGTGGTGAGGGGAACAAATCAACCGCCGGTTATTGACCCGTTTCTACGTTAGGGTTTTGTTTTTCAGGAGGGACAAACCACGTAGAGAATCTTGAACAAATAAGAAAAGTTTTTTTTGTTTCATGATAGGGTAATGTTGGTATTCAAGGAGATTGATTGATAGAAAAGTAATAGCCGGGAGGGGTAAAATAGATACATCAAGTCGTTTTTTAGGGGGAAAACAAAAGAAGGGGGGGGGGGGAGTGGCTAAATGCTTTGTGTGTGTGTTTGTGCGTACACGTTTACCTTGAACAATTCCTTTACTATGAAATTTGAGGGAGAAATTTCCAAACCGACTGAAAAGATCGCTCACTTTTCCATTCAGGGTATGTATGTAGATGTTTCTCTTTAGTATTAATTCTAGATAATGGAACTGGAATATCTCAGACAAGTTAAGTATAGTGCATGAAACTAGCAACTTGCAAAGACTACCTCATACATGTAATGAATTACTACAGGAGTTATAAGGTTTGCAAATTGCTTTCTATGATTGAATTAAATATCTATGTTTGAGGTTTTCGATATCGTTTACAGTGAATAGCTTGTTTAGGGTGTAGATAGCTGATAGCTTCCATTCTGAGTTGAAATACAATTTGGAATTTTGGAACTTGATTCACATGACGATCGCGAGATTTATATTCTTGGATAAATATAGGTTAGATTTACAATGTGCCCGTTAAATCATTAACAATGAATAGTACCCTTTTATTTAGTAATCGACTACTTATCATAATAAACATTCCCTAACCAAAAAAAGCCCTTTCTCGGAGCGCTGCTTTAAACTAATCCAGATATGGTCTAATAGATATGTTTATCGTGAACTATGTGCTGATTCCGCCAATTCAGTTGTCACCTTCCACATTATAAAGAAATGATATAAGCATTTCTGCTTGCATAATCTGTCCTATGTTTCCTTTCTTTTATTTGTGTAGTCAGTTGCTGGAGAGTTATATTGTTTGACATAGGCATAGACATCTCTGGATTTAAGCTTTTAATTTGTTGTATGCATATGCATCTCCATGACCTGTATGCATTTCTTATTTACTAATTACTATAACCGTGTTTTCTTTCTTGTTAATATCTGATATACCAATAATTTCTTAAATTCTCGAAACACTTTATTTATTGTCCATGTAACAGATCCGTCAAGTGTTAAATGCAATGCGGAGGGGTGAAAACTTACGGGCTGAGGTTTGTTGTATTCTTACACGCATATATGGTTTTACAATATTCATTTAATTTTTTTTTCTAATTAGATGCAACTTGCATATTTGATTACTTGAAAAAATACTGGTGGCAGAATGGGTGGCTCGGGAGATTGAGCAACGGGTCATGGGGTGAAATTTCAAGGGTGAAAATGGTTCTGTTTGGGTGGGTTGGCTGGTTGGGTCGTCCTGCACTACTGCCACCCAATTTTTTACTTTTTTTGTCAGTTCTTTTGGGTTCAATAAATTAGTAAGCTCTTATGATTTTTAATTGTTTATTAAACTGTTACTACAATAATGTTCCAATGTTTTTGAGTTAAACAATACAACAATTTGGAAGGCCATAGATACGTGGTCACGGACTACTATGTTCAACCCATTAGGTTCATTTCACTTATAGCTAAGTTTTGTAATTTTGCCAATTTGACCTGTTAGCTTTAGAAAAAGTTGCGTATCAGATCTTTTGCTATATTTGATATGAATGCGGATAATTTGAATGGATATTCATTTACAGCCAGAGTTCATGAGGCTCTAATGATGATACACAAAAAGTCCTTTGCCAGCAACAATGGTACAAACTTATCTGATCTAATTTTAACAAACAATTTTTGATATTTGCCAGGATTATATGCTGTTCGATCCGTTTATCAATGGGGTCGCTGAGTTGCATGACAGGCATCGAGACTTGAGGCTAGATGTTGATAATATGTCTTATGAGGTGCGAATTCTCCCCGTCTTTTATTTCCCCCTTTGTTTACTCTGTACTTAAGTTTTGAATAAAATACGAATTTCATTCCAGGAACTTCTAGCACTGGGAGAACGTATAGGAGATGTGAACACCGGGCTAAGTGAGGAAGTCATTTTGAAGTCGATGAAACAGAAAAAGCATATAGCATTCATGGCGTTTTCAACCCAAAGTTTGGAGCCATGCTGCATATGTCAGGTGAGGAACTAATAACATTCTTCTCTTTTAAATATAATACACAATGTTTGAATAAAAGCGTGCTGATTCAGTCACATTTGTTTCTGTTTCATATTCTACTCTACAAATCAAGTTTAAATAAAGTATTACTATGTGTTCTTACTCGTGCTATTGTATTGCAGGAAGAGTATGATACAGGGGACGATATCGGAAGCTTGGATTGTGGACATGATTTCCATAGAGATTGCATCAAACAGTGGCTAGCTCAGAAAAACATTTGCCCCATCTGCAAGATGACTGGGCTGGCCCCTTAAAAGAAAAATGACAGTAAAAAAGAAATCTTTCAAATTTATTTTACATTTTAAAACTTAATCTATGCTTTGGATGCCCTTGCAGCCTCTTTCTGTTGCTCAATAACAAGAGGGGTAAGGTAAAGTCATAAAAATATTCATGGAAAAATTGAAAGTATTTGTGGGAAGTTACCGTTTGGTTTTTGGATGTTTAACTGGTTCTTTTCCAATTGCTCTTAAATATGCCAATTGATTAGCTGCTAATGCTATAGTGTCATGGCCCATAGCCATATGCGTTTTTACAATGTTATTTGTGCTGTTTTGATTATTCTCTTGTCTTGTAATTTTATTTGGATACTGATAATAGGCGAGAAGCCACCCAATAGCACACTTCTATTTTGGAACTTATATAGCATTAAAGTAAATTTTTGATCATAATCTTAAGGAAGTGATACCACAAAACTTGATGAATCTATCATAACCATGTGTTAAATATTTGTACAGTATGTATGAGATGTTGAAGATGCTCCAGAATCTTTTCGGTTGTTCGTTCGAGAACTATGATCTTTAGCTCTGGAACTGAAACCATTTTCTTGTCTGAGATGTATACAATATGATGAATTAATCAAATCATTTGGTACAAAGCTTGTTTTTTAAATCGTTCGTAACCTTTATTTTATCAAAAAATACTGTCATGTGAGCATTATCTTTTCACTACTTTTATTTTATTTTTTTTTCCATTCCATAAACCATCACCTTGCGAAAACAATACATTTTATATATAAAAAAACTTGAGTATTTGAGGATTTATAAGAAAGTTAAATTTCTATTCTATATTATACTACAGCTATAGTTAACACCATTCATAAATACAACAATTTATAAATAGACGTGAGAAATACAACTCAATTTGATCAGAAATGGAAACATAATGAGGTGTGACACAAAAAATATAAAAACAAAAATAAAAATAAAAAGAGGAAAAAAAGTCTATGCTAAATTCACGTGACCAAGTAGTTGAGTAGTTTGAACTCACAATTACATGATACACCTACCGCTTGGCCTTTATTTAAGCACTGTTTCCAACTATTCGACTACATCCTCCACTTCTCATAAGCTATTCTAAACATTGGTGGTGACTCTATATATTCTATTAGCGATATTCTGCGGGAACCTCGCCAGGGTTTAGGTCGTACACCAAGTTGTTTAACTATTACCGGATATTGAAATTAACATACACTTCTTTCACTTTATTATACCATACAAAATGTTGTATCACCTCCCTTATCCAAGGTCCAAAGAGTGGATGATCAAGATGTTGGCACATTGCGGGTGATTGTATCTCAAAAATACTCAAAGGTCAAATTATCATCTTAACTACATTGGTATTAATACTATTACTTCAGAAACTTTTTATTTTCTTCTTAATTTGTATATTATACATTTTATTAACTTGATTACGAATCATGAGAGTCAAAGATTATGCATTCAAAATTTCTAAGGGAAAAGATCATTTAAAAAGAAAAATAGTAGGAAAGAAACAAAAACAACACATAAAAAGAAAGGTAAATCAGAATTGAATCTATAAGCGGTTAGTTGTAGACAAAAAATACAACAATTTGGAAGGCCATAAATACAACAATTCAGCTCTTATAAATGATTATTAAATTGTTATTACAATAATGTCTCAATGTTTTTGAGTTAAACAATACAACAATTTGGAAAGCCATGAATACGTGGTTATGGACTAGTTTTTTCAATCCATGATGTTCATTTCACTTATAGCTAAGTTATATAATCTTGCCTTTTTGACCGGGTGTAATCAGTTCTTCATTCGGTTTTATCGGCACTTTTTGGTATAAATAATCCCTGCACCGCACTTTTTGGCTAAAAATGGCAACTAGCGTCGGCACGTAAAATCATGTAAACGAACATTGGTAGAGTGTGAGACCATCTTTGATCTTTTGTCAAGAACAATACCAGATGGAAATGCCATGTCTCTTTTATTTAAATTTGTTTTAAACTAATGGTTTAATAATGTTTAATCACTTAACTTTGACATTATGATTGTTTTAACCAGTAATTGTTTTTTTTTTTTTTTGAAATGTTTTAATCCTAAACTTTAGTTAGAATATTTGAGAAAGTCATTCACCCAATATCTGCCTATAGTGACCGGTCTCTTGTATATGTGGCAATTTACATGGATTGTTAAACCATTTTTAATCACTTAACTTTGACCGTTAAAACCACTTAACAAATTTTTTTAAAAATTTCAAATGTAATATTTAAATAATCTAAGCATGTGTGTGCTGTTAATGTGGATAATATGTTAGAGTTGTACATAGTATGTAATATTACACAATTCTAATTCCAGATATAATTGCACCTAAAGTAATGCCCATCAGCACAATTTTCCACAATTACTTTCATTCTGCTTATTGGATTACTTCTTATAAGCTCCTTTGCATAATCCCAAACTTTAGCATAGTGTTCAGTTATAGAGTACTCTAATTTGTAAGAGCCTTTGTCTTTGCCCGTTGTCACTGCCCTTGAGTGACTTTGCACAAATACCTCCTCAAGATCAAAGCCTTCAATTCCTTATATGTCATAGCTTCATTAGCAATGAAGTCTTTAAGCAACGACTGAGCAATCTAGTTAGGCTTAATGAGGTTGTTGTATGATGTTTGGAATTAGATATGTATAATCTTACATACTATATACAACACTAACAAATTGGCACATTTACAGAAAACACATGCTTAGATTATTTAAGCATTACATTTGAAATTTTTTATAAAATAAGTTAAGTGGTTAAAACATTTGAAATGTCAAAGTAAGTGATTCAAAATGGTTTAACAATCCCCGTAGGATGCCAGATATACAAGAGACCAACTACTATAGGTAAATTTTGAGTGGGATGATATTTTCAGATGGTCTCCTAAAGTTTAAATTTAGATCATTTTAAAAATTTTCAAGTTAAATCAATCATAAAGTCAAAGTTAAGTGATTAAAACATTACACGCACTAATATGTGTAAGCTTGTCAAAACTTTCCAGTTTTTTAACACATTGAGCACTACAGCCTTCACCCTTAGCTTTAGAAAAGGTTGGGTATTAAATCTTATAGGACATAAATACGAATGTGGATCATTTGAATGAAATTTTATTTACAGCTATAGTTTATGAGACTCTAATGGCGTACAAACTTATCTGATTTTCAACATATATATTTTGCAATATATGCTCTTCGATCCATTTATCAACGATTTTGGACCCATGTTGCATAAGGTGAGGAACTAATAACATTCTTCTCTTTTAAATACAATAAACAATGTTTGAATAGACGCGTGTTGATTCAGTCGCATTTGTTTCTGTTTCATATTCTACTCTACAAATCAAGTTTAAATAAAGTATTACCATGTATTCTTACTCGTGCTATTGTATTCTGCAGGAAGAGTATGACACAGGGGACGATATCGGAAGCTTGGATTGTGGGCATGATTTCCACATAGATTACATCAAGCAGTTGATAGCTCAGAAAAACATTTGCCCCATTTGAAAAATGATAGTAAAAAGAGTTTTTTACATTTACATTTAATCTATGCTTTGGCCGCGCCTTGACGTTCTGTTGTAAAATTTACATGTCCTTTTTGCAGCCCTCCTTTCTGTTGTTTTAAAACAAGAGGAGTAAGATAAGGTCATAAAGAGATTTATGGAAAAACTGGAAATATCTATGGAAAGTTACCGCTTGGTCTTTGGATGTTTACATGGTTCTTTTCCAATTGCTCTCAAGTATGCCATTTCATTAGCTGCTATACGACTATACAAGTTTATAAATTTTTACTTGGTTTGGTAAAACTATCGAAATTTCCGCATTATTGAATCAACTTAATTCAATCAATAATTAAAAATTAGTTTTTCTCACTTTCATCTATACAACCCAATTAAATTTAAATTTTCACTTACATCTACAATTCAACCTAAACCATTTATTAAACAAATATGTAATATATTTGCATAGTAATACTTTAATGGTTAACAGGAGATATAATCTAATACAGTAAGATATTAATGAAAAACTAATAAGAGTTTTGGAGACTCGTTTGGTCCAAATTGTGAGGAAACTAATTTCTTTATTAAGTTTTTAATTCATTCCCAACCTGAAAAATGGATCAGTGATATTTCTAGTTTAAGTCTAATTCTTTTTGTATTTTTTTTTTTGTTTTAACTAATAATAGGCGTGAAGCAACTAGAGAGAATACTAATGTTTTAAAAACCGGTATTTTAGTCATATCGGTGTGAAAAAAATTACAGTATTATCGGTATTACCAGAAATACCGACTGGTACGACTATTTTAATTCTTTTGTAAAATCTTACAATACTTGTTACCATTTAACAAAAATAGTCAATGTACAATTATAATCTACTCAAAAATAATACCAAATAAATGTTTAATAACAAAATGTAAGTTTTAAAGTTCACAAATCAGAAAAAATAACATTAAAGTATCATAAAAATAATTTTACAAAAAATTCAATTTTTTTTTATCTTGGTCAGAATTTTTTCTAGAAAGCTTCTCTTATATGTCAGGAATTGAAAAAAACTTATGATAAAGTAGATGGCTATGTGATTTTCAATATGCATCATAAAATTCACTCTATGCGTCAAAATGGAATGTTGTTATCTGATTATTATCATAAGTTGAATGCACTGTGGAAACAATTTGATGCTCTTTTCTTAAAAGTCTTTTATATATGTAATCATGATACTTGATGGAATTAATAAATGGGATTAAAAAATAATTGAGTCGATGTGTAGTCATGATTTAAAATTCTTAATAAGATTATTAGATTATTTAATTATTAGAATGATGTATCATTTCTCATCTTATATACTTATAATCCCTATATAATTATAATTTACTCAAAAATAATACCAAACAAGTGTTTAATAACAAAAAATAAATTTTAAAGTTCACAAATAAGAAAAAATAGCATTAAAGTATCATAAAAATAATTTTACAAATTTTTTTTCTTTTTTTGAAAATACCGGTAATACTGGAAGGTGATACCGGAAAATAACGGGAATACCAGAAATACCGGCTGGTATTAGATAGTAAAAATACCGGAAAATTGTCGAGCTTAAAATACCAGAAGACCATCCGATATCGGTAATATCGGCCAGTATATATCGGTATCTAAAACATTGGAGAATACTTTTATTTTAGAACTTATATAGCATTTAAATATATTTTAATCAGAATATATTTTAATCAGAATACTATCTTTTCAAAGTGGGTTAAAAGTCATTATTAAAAGGGTAATTGGATAAAACCCCCGTAATTTCATGTATCATTTGATACCCATTAATTCCTCAGTCAGGCTAGTGTCCAGGTAATTCTCAACCACTTAATAATCTCCTGATTATCTCAAGTTTGTCTTTGTCAAGACTCGAACCCAAGATCCCCCTAAAAAGTGGCGGCTAGTGACCACTGGGCTATTACATATATTTTTCAAAAAGTTCATTTTGTGTCAATTATTTTTTTTCAAATGTATCATGTAATTATAATATGGTTTATTTTGT
>JANDBE010000028.1:25819949-25834067 GCA_024320915.1 Erigeron philadelphicus
ATTCCTTCACATTTTTGATGGAATGTTTGGAATTTCATTGGAATTCAAGTTTTAATAAAACTTGATCTTTTATAATTATTTTATAATTATTAAAACTATTATAATATATTTTAAAACTATGCTTATTATCATTATTATTACTATTAATATTATTTTTAAAGTTTTATAAAAAACTATTAATATTTATAAAGTTTGTTACTACATATTAAAGTCATTTTTTATATAAAAATCTAATTTTAGCTTATAAAGATTAATATTATTCAATAAAAAAATGTTATTTTATAAAAAAAAACTAATAATATTTATATAAATTTTTTAAAATATTATTTTATAAAAATATAAATAATATTTTTATAAATTTTATAAGATATTATTTTATAAAAATACAAATAATATTTAATAGGTATATATAAATTATAATATTATTGTATTAAAATATTTATTATATAATAAAAAATTTACTATTTAATAGAAAAATCTTATTAAAAAACTAACTTACTTTATAAAATATAATATTATTTTATAAAAAATATTATCTTATAAAAAAAATTATTTTATATAAATTTTTATATTGTGTTAAAAGCATTAATATTACAAATTAAAAAATATATATTCCAATTTTATTATTATTATTTTTATAATTAATATTATGAATTTCATTCAATTCCACTCAACCAAACACAAAAGATTGTAATTCAATCAAATTTCAATTTCATTAGATTCCAATCCATTCAGATTCCAATTTCATCAAATTCTAATTCTATTCTGCGAACCAAACGGCCCATAAGGGTTTTAGTGTTGAGATAATTATCAAATTATTGTATTTACATAACTAAAGCAAATAATGAAAAAAAAACACTAGCAAAATAATCAATAATCCACATTTTCATTAATAAAAAATGCATATTTAAAAGTGTAGGTTAAGATATGTTTTCCAAAAACACAGTTTTTTAAATGCGTAATCTATTTTACAAATGAAATTGAAAACACCCTTATATTTTTTTTATATTAATTCAAGTGCAAAAATTGTCCATGTGGTTTTGTTGTTTATATAGTTTTTAGTCTCACAACTTTTAGTCCATATCACCTTTGTTATTTGCACTTCGTACATTTGTTTTTCATTTAATATTTTTAATATGTTGTTATCTAGACGAGTCAATTTTTAAGCTCAAATCCGACTCGAGCTTATTTAGGCCGGCTCATAACAATCTTATTACCAATCAAACTTCTATAGTTTGCGAACAAGTTTGACTTGATTTGTTCATGAGGTTAGTTATTTTGTATCCCATCATAAATTGAGGATATAAATTTCCTTCGTATAAAAATTACACATGTTAAGATGATTGAATTTGTAGAAGGTTTTCCTCCTATCGTATTTATGCTTTGATTTTTTCTTCATAGTCAAGAATCTACAAAATTCCAAGCATTTTGATCTTTTGTTGCGCGCAAATTTCATAAGACACCAAAAGTAAGAAAAGGTCAAAAGGATCATACAAGACATCACGAATATATTTTTATCTTCACTTTACAGAAAGATAATATAGATTTTACGGCATCAAATTGTACGTGTTTTACATGTATTGATGCTTTGATCCGTGAATTCAAAACAAATCAACTTTCATATAAATATATTCTTACATGACGTACGACTCTTTCTACTTTATGTTGTTTTTGAGGATGTCGTTATATGATTTACACCAATCTTTTGTCCGGTTAAAAGCATATTGTTATAAAAGTAAGTTTTGTGTTGTGGATATCTATCTAGATCGGAATCACCATTTTCATGGCCGCCACACAATGTTGCTACTTTTACAACATGTTTTTAGGTAATCTTTCATGTCAAAAAATACAAACATTTAATCAATAAAGTCTGTTCCAACGGTAACGATGTCATTAGTTTATCAATCTTGTTAAACCAACTTCATGTTAGTATTTTTAAACTTAATATTCCGTTACTTTCTCACCAATTTTTTTTAATTGGTAATAAATTTGTCCATAATAATGATTTTCTTTCCGAACATTTAATTGGTATGAGACATCAGAGAAACTTCACCGTATAATAGTGAAGCCTTGCACCTACCATAGACAACGAGATGCTGACCATCCCAAGACTTGTCATCCTTAAAAATCGAACTCAAAACCTTGGGTAGAACCTGAGATGACTCTAACCATATTTAATGATTAGTATTTCTTTTTAAGTATGATGATCCCATATTTAATGTTTTAATTCTCAATTTCAAAATCCATCAGCCTGAAACAATCATTTGTAATTTTGAGTTAAAACCAATTTCCAAACTCTTAATCGACAAATAAGTTAGTGACCAAGTCAAATGTAAATATGTCCTTAAAATTACTTGTAACAACCAGTAAAGATACTACAAATGAATTAAGCTTAACATCTTTAAGTTTAAATAGATTAGAAACAACGAGTTAAAAAAGTCATAAAATACAATTAAATCGTTTTCATATATAGTATTGTTTTAGGTCAATACAAAAAGATTCTCATCCCACCCACATAGGCATCCACTATGAGAGGCCACAATTTAATATCAAATATGTGCGAAAGGGATATATATTTGGTTCTTTGTGGAGAAAAATATATTATCATGTCCCCCATCGACAATATTGAAAGTCTTCATCGCTTAAATCCACAATGTTAGTGTTTGATTGGATGTGTCTACATGCTAATAGTAATAGTATTAGTAATAGTATGATTGACCTAATCCTCCAAATTAGGACTATTCTTCTTGTTTTCTATCAAGTCTTTTTCTTGAAATGTAAGGAGAATTACAGTTGGGTCTCATAAATAAGCTAACTTTAAATGTAACTTTTGATTAATTGTGACAAATGGAATTTACTAAATGCGTTAATACCCTAGGAAATACCGAAAAATGTATGTAAAATATAAATTAAGCCAATTATAACTAGTCCAACCGGTCAGAGACATCCTAAGTTTTATCCAATGTCTTGAGTTAGATCTTTAGAGATGACAAGTCTTGGTGTTTTTTTCATCTGAATACTTATAACGGCTCATGGTCAAAATCTTGTTGTCTTTAGTATGTGCAAGACTTCAATATTATACGGTGAGGTTTCCCTGATTTCGCATACCAACTGAATGTTCAAAAAAATATGAAATAAATTAACATCTATGTAAATAAGTGTTTTATGTGAAAATGTTACTATAATAAATTAACTATTTCATTTTATGTGATTATTTATTATAAAAAATCATTCAAATACAAAATGGGAATATACCAAAAAAGGGGATTGGAATATGTTGCGCCGGATTTCCCCTACCAAGCACCAACGTACAAACCTACACCCTTTGCTAATTATTTAATTAGCTGCATAATTGTTAATTAGCTACATAAAGTTTATAATTAGCTACCTAAATAATAATTATTTAGGGAACAATTTTGGTTTCGATAATTGTGCTTCATTCACTAAAATCTTTGAGTTCAGATTCGCTAGATAATATTTTATACACAATTGTCATTGGTTATCTTTTAATATAAGTTAACATGAACTCATATTGCTATTGATGGCTTCAACTTTTCATTTCAAATATGATAATTATGTTGGTGGTTCATGTATAGTTAAAGTATGGCGATGACTCTTTTGGTGGAGTTTGTTGGCTTTAGATGATATGATGTTTTTTAAAATGATTTGGACCAATTTAAATCTGCATTTTTTAAAACATGATTAAGTTTGATTGAATCACACTCAAAAGATGACGCACTGGTCAAAATTCATATATTTTTCATAAAAGGTTTGAGATTCGAACCTTCTTAATTTAATATCTTGGGAGTGCCAAAGGAAAATGTTTCGAAGAAAAAAGTTGGTTAGGCAAAGGCCATCCTGTAACCTAAACAAAGAAAGCGTTATTGTTTCCCATTTGGTTAAGTTAGATTACTCCTTACTTAAGGTAGTTGTCTTGGTTATGATCATGTTTTCTCTTTAGTAAGTTTGTTTTTCTACGTACTACATTTTTTATATTTGAGTTCGAGTGATTAATTGGTGCATACTATCTCTATATCAACTTTTATGTCTAAATATAAAATCTTCAAATTATAAAAGATATACATAGTAGCCAATGATGACTAGTCCAATTGGTCAGGGACATCTCAGGTTTTACCTATAGTATTGAGTTCGACTCTAAGGGATGACAAATTTTAGAGTTTTTTCATACCGACTAAATGTCAAAAAAAAAAAAGATACACAGTCGTTTTTCAATTACTCTTTTTGGTTATAATAATCTGTAATTGTTTTGTCGATTAATTAAGGAAGAATATATCAAAGCTAGGTACCTCGAGCCTTGCAGTCTTAAATAGAAAAATTGTAATTCATTAAGTGATATCTAACCTTAGTATAATTAGATTAATTAATCAAATTGGACAATAATCATGTGACTTACACACCTGCCCTATGTATGTATGTAGGTTCATGAACTCCCTTTTCACATTGCTTTGTCTCGTTTTCTTAATGCAAGAAAGATAAGATTAGACTTATATAAATTATTCGATTCGATTCCCTTATCCTAATCTTTATAACTTAGATGAAAAAATGTATATATTATTTTTGCTTTATTAGCAATCACATTTCTTTTGTTTAACTTGGTCTTTAGATGTTATAAAATACTACAATTAATACAGCTTTTATATCCTAAATTACAATCTTGTTGAGGTACTAAATGGTGTATTATTTGTGGATTAAATATATTGACTGAAACGACGACATTATATATATATATATATAGATATATATAAGAAAATATATTGAAAGGATCTAAAGACTTGTCCGTAAGACATTCATAAATCATAATGATGAAGAAATTAAAGTTCTTTTAACACGATTTTTTTTTTGAAACGACGTGCTTTGAATCACCTCCAACTCACCATAAGGTAAGACCACTCAGTGTAGACTATATTGTCTTGATCGAGCTTGCGCTACAGCAGAGTGGTTTCTCGGGAAAAACCCTCTACAATGCGTTACTCGTTAGCCAAGGCTTGAACCCGCGTTTTGGAAAGAAATGCTATGAATCAACAAAACTACGTTGGAATCATTGTCTCATGAACCTCAGTTATTTGAAAAATGAGTCGATTGGTTTGGCTATCATACGGGCGGAATGCTAGGTGAGCTTCTCATTGGGTGGTCTAGCGTGGCCCTGTTGGGATTACTAGAAAATCGTCTTTTTGAAGTCGTAACAAATATATGTATAAGCAAGAGAAATAAACCGAAAGAGACGGGGAATCATTTTAGGCCTCATCGTTGAACTGGACATTAAAGTGGATGAAATATAGATGATGGTGATTGAAGGCGAACATGTAGTGTGATAAATGTATTCCATTCTGTTGGCAACTGGTAGTAAAAGGATACAATTCTGGTATAGATTCATGTGAATGTTACTCCTAAAGATAAAGCAAAGTTCATCATTGAGGATAAATGACGAATTGAAAAAACTTGGAGCCTAAAGTAAAGAACAATACTGATGGGATGGATGTTAAAACAAGTGGAATGATATCGAATATTTAAGGAATTCGAGTCATAGAATAATATCTCGTCATGATTGGTGATAGTTGATAGACCGCGGTGACCAAGAATCACGAATATAATGTCGCAAGATGCACATAATCATTTTTAAAAAATGTGTAATGTTTTTAAAACGGGGTTTGATGGTAAAAAAAACAAGATCAAATGTAACAAAGAATTGAGGTCGCGGAATTAACTATAGTTTGAGCCCAAATGAAACTAAAGATATGCATATTTCAACTTTAATTTTGTCTTGTCAAAAAAAAAAAAGGAACAAATGCAACGATTTAATTGAAATAAAGGCACCTCTACTCCTCTTCCAATTTTTATGTGAGGATCGATTACGATTTGGGTATGAACATATGATCTTATCACCCAGTGTATTAATCTTGGCACAGGTGTGATAAAAACTTATGTTGATCCACAATTTCGATGGTATCAGATTGTCTTTCTTTCGGTTAAAACAATATTAGGCGGCCTGGTCTCGATCTCTTTTTGATCTTACCTTTTGGTTCGTATCACTGAAAATTCCGGGTTTTGGTCTCACCTTCTTATTCGAGTTATTCTCGTAATTGGTTCACAATCTAGTGCAGATCTCTAGAGCTTTAGTCGTGGTTCATTATTCCATTGGGATGTAGAGATTCTCATACTTACATATTGGTTCACAATGTAGAGATTGCTTTTGTAGGTTCAGTTTCTTTAGGTGAACTACTCTTGCAGCATTTAATATTGAAATTTTGTTAGAGAACAAAATGCATTTTCAAGAAACTTAAGAAGAAATAACTCTTTCGTTACTATGTTTGTAACATGAAAGCATCAAGACTTGTTACAAACTTGTTATAGATATAATCTAAAGTAGAAGTTAAAATCTATATACACAAATCTTTAGAGGCGTAAAATAAATACCCGACAATTTGACTTAAAGATATCAAATCAAAAGAGACTCATTCGAGATTATTTAAGTTTTAATGATCATAGTCTTTAGAACTATAGCTAACACATAATAAAATGATATATACATGTAACATGACTGGCCTATAAGTACTCTTATCATAAGGTTATTTTTAAATACAATATTACCAAACTTCATAGAAGATAAATAATGCACTAATAATAATAACACACAGTTGTGAGTTGTGGCTTGTGGCTTGCAACATAAAGTAAAAGTCATGTACCAAGTGAGTACACTGGATTGTGATAATCCGATAATGCATATAATTATAAGTGGGTCACTTATTTGGATCTTCGTATGATTGTTTTATAAGTCCAATACATGTGTGAGCCCAGCTTGGTCACATATCCTCATTTTATACTACACTTTCTTAATACATCTAATTATTACACCATCTTAATATTTTCAGTTTTTCAAATACTTTTCTCAGTAAAACAATTGAAAAACATGACGCGTTTGTTTAAATTTAGCCCGTAATCACATATCCTCTAAATATTCATTTGTAATCATTTAAAACTTTACATATGTACAAATTAATTACCCAAGTTGCATTTAGGGGCAATGCTCAGCACACAGAATGGTCCTTAAAAAATGGAAGACCATAGCGTACATATTTTGTATAGAGAACTTTTATTACTTCATATAAAGTTATAAACGTTGACAATTAGAATGAAACAAATTCTATGGTACCAAAGGCTAGAATACAGCTTATCCAGTTTATCTAACTATATGCCATTCGATTAGAAATTAGTATTTCGACGTGTTCAAAGAGTTGTTACATGTGAACGGAACTGCTACTTTACAAATGGTTGTCTACCTTATCTCTAATGAAAAGTGGGAGTTTCTAGAGGATTTTTAACATTTCTAGGGTCTGAATTACTTACAACTTACAATGACAAGGTTATAGCAATCAACCCCGCGCCAAACAACCATCCAAGTTGACCCGGTTGAGCACGCATGCCCGCGGAGCTTTTTATTGCTGCAGCTGGGGCGAGAGTATCACTAGCCTCTGGTAGGTCACATTCTCCGAAGGTCATCTTTGGCTGCACAATAATCAAATATAAAAACACCGTCAAGCTTTTTTATCTACTTGCTATGCATCTGATTTAGAACTTTGATGATATACACATATGTGCAGTGTATGTGAAAGTAGTATTGTACTGATTACATGTGGCATTTTCATACCATTTACTTACAAATGGATCTACTTCAGTTATTATATCTTAAAGGAGTCAACTCACAAAATATCAATTAGCAGCGGAACGGGTCAAACAGGCTTTATATTGCACACAGTTTACCGCTCCTAAATCATTTCATTGAAAGAGATTTTGATAGTATAGTCGCACTGTTTTGTGTAACCGTGTTAGGGCATAATTTTCATAGAAAAAAGACCAAAATGTGTCTACATGTCAACCCAATCGGACCCGGCCCGTTCCACCACGTGCTATCAATAGCCAGTTTTGACCTGTTGCCACATCTCTAGTAGTCTACTTCTGATTAAATTTGCATACCCTGCATACTGAAATGGTGTTACAGCCACAAACTAGCTGTCCGTTTGCCATATCTACTGCAGCAGGTGCACCCCCGCCATCACTTCTCTGCAAAATTTGATTCCCACTTAAGTTTAAGTTCTTCTGTATTCAAATCCACAAACTACTCCAAAGATATCATGTATTTTAATCGCTATTCGGTTAAATGATTCAAATAAGAGATGGTGCTTACCTTGTAGAAGTCGACAGCAATGAAATTCGGCCAACGTTTACCGGATAAGTCATGGCATGTTTTGACCATGCTTATTAATGGGGATGAGTTGTCCTTGCAAGCTTGGATATAATCTGGGGTATCTGGAAAGTAGTTCATTAAGACTAGAGACCTTGATGTCATGTTCATCGCAGCAGACTCTGCGCGGTTAGGGCATGACCCATTCTTCATCCCATTCGTTCCATCTGCAATTTCAGTGTCCATTAAGCGCACCAATAGTAACCTTCCCTAAATGTTACCCAAGTCCCAAAATTGGATATTTTAAACAGAAAATTACATGAAAAACAACAAACTTCAACTAAAACAGGTAACCAGTATATCATACTCCCATCAACACCACATACAAGGAAATGAATTATGGTCATCTTCAACCATTACAAAAATCAGGTAACCAGTATATCATACTCCCATCAGCCCCTGAATGTTTGTCAAATTATTTTATCAAAGTTTCAATTATTGAAATTAGTAAAAGTCTAATGGTTTTCAGGGGAAAAGTTTGTGATCCAAGCTAGAAGTTTGACCAAATATGATTAGCAATTTCAAAAGTAGCCCATTTTAAACTCTAGATCCGAATTCTTTTAAGTTAAAATAACTCACATTGGTTCTCGACCAAGTACTTCCATTCATATGCAATCCCTTCGGTAGCCTCTTTAGAAGATTTGGAAGTGAATACTACCAAGCGGAGATTCTGTTGGACCATGGAGTCAATTGTTGGCCAATCTCTTCCATCATTTGGCATCTTAGCTACTGGAAACCAATATTTCCTCAGACCAGCAGCGTTGAAGACGTTAGTTAAACCATTTGGGGAAGTAACATAATCCTCAATGATGACAGTTATTATTTCAGTAGGATTGTTTTCCAGGAAAATTCGAATCTCTTTCAGAACATTGATTGCAGGTTGCTGAGAAATAAAAAGGTCTGCATTAGTTAACAATTCGTTTAACAAGCAGTTTCTCTACTAGACAAGGAAAAATAGGTGGGTCGGGTGGTAGAGAATGTGTTCAACATGGGTATGATCAAGTGGACCAACCTATTGGATGCTTTCTTTTATATATATATTTTGAATATTCAATCACAAAACTGTATTAAAAGAATAACTGTGTAAGGTATTATATATTGGCAATTACGTACTTTAGTTTATACCAATTTAGCCATTAAACTTATTAAAACTGTCCATTTTTGTCATGTGTATATAACAAATAATAACCGACTTAAAATTTATATTTGTCTCAGTAAGATGACAGAAATAAAACTCCTTTTGCTAAGTTTACTCACTAAGTTGGTCCACAGCAACCTATAGTGAAGAGTGTGTAACATCGAGATAAGTACGTTACATATTATTAGATTACTCCAAAATAACACCATACCTTCTTTTATGTTGCACGACAACGGCACTTTACACATATGATACACATTAAGCAACTTTGGACATACTGATTAAAACCCCTTTACCCAAAAATTGACCTATTTCCAACAAAAAGATTGATCTTCCATCTCTACCTTGTGGAATTATTCTCAGTGTACACCAAAATAAGAATGTTTGCTCACGTTGGTGACAAAGTAAAATTTGAAAATTATCATATAGAACATATTATTTGGCTTCTGACCTCACAAGCCCTAATGCCACACAAGTTCTGCTGCTGTATCTGTTTGCTTATTTTATGGAACTTTATACACTCTACTAATGTTGTTTATCTAACCATATTATGCATTGAAGCTATAACTTCAGTGAGCCCTCTATATAATCTTAAACGATCTAATCTAAATAAAGTGGAGTAAAATAAAAAAAATACTGACAAAAGCTGTGTAGTTGAAGCATTTGCCACCAATGGAATGGCATAACCAAATGTCATTCTCAAAGTCATACATATCAAGCATCAGCCCCCTCACACCATTCTGCAAAAGAAATGGCAAGCACAGTTCCTTTAGATGATGGTATAACTATATACAACATATATGTCATTCCAAAAGTAAATGAATACAATCAATGGGCTGATTACGTTTACGATAATATAGTCTGCTGAGTACTAGTAGTAGTTGATACTTAAACGATATTAATTACAATATGAAGTGTATTATGTACCCATGATGCACAATTGTACAAATTTTATACATCCAACAACCCAACCACTAAAGTTATACAACTTATGATATAACGTACAAGGGGTCAGGTATGTCGTGGATATGCTAAACTTTAAGATAAAATTGACTTCTAGAGAATAATATAATCCTCTTAAAAGTGATACAAGTAAAGGATTATATGACCAGTGCATGAATTTTTAAGAAGCTATTCTGATTCTTGTATTATGAGACTGACAATATTTTTAAAAAAAAAACATGAGATATTCTGTCCTTTTTATATGCACTCCATCCAAATGTCTATATTGACCACTATAAGCAGATGTAGTTGGTGGGTATATACTAAAATAAAATTAATTACTCTTTTGGCACAAATACATTTCTAACAATTGTGTTGATTAAAATTTTCATTCAAAAAAAAGTCTCGAGTCAACAATTGATCCATAACACAATTATTACTAAGAATAACAATAACACAACTGCAAACACAAAGTTGAGTCTGCTTTTGAAACATGGCCCTCTTTCCAAATGACTATTTAATTCAACCATGATTATTTTATCATGTTGCTTACTATAGAAGTACAATTGTTACCTAATTTGATGATGAACAAATAGCCTCATTGTCACTCTTTCTAGTTAAAGCCTAATAACTCAAGTTTTTATCGATCAGTTTCCTGGTTGTGCTGAAGGTTTCATAACAATATGTCAATATGGCATTCTGATTTGAAAGTCCACAGTATATACTTTGACTTTACAATCTATCCCTGAGTTCCATAACACTCTTTCACTTGTCTACATTTAGCTAACCCAACTGACTTTAAGCATGAAATTATACCACATGATTATACACGATATATGATATGATTAACTTATATGCCTAAAAATATGTGTAATCCATTCAACCTTAGACAAATTCCTTACTAAACTTTTCTCTTTATATCCCTCTTTGATTTTGTCACATGTCCCATCTCCTCTTTAAACACTTAGACATATCTTTAGTTACACAATTTAGCCCTACCAATAAATTCATTTTAAAACTACTCATAGCAGCAATCGCACCACAAAATTATATCGTGTCACATCCATTCCATTTAACTTGTTAAAAAGACCTAATACTCCTGCTAAGTACTCGTAATTGATACAAATTCCATTTTGTTGATATTATTATACTAACAGCACAATATAAATATACTTAAATCCCATATAAATTTGTACAACTAATATTATACTCCTACTTCTTCTTGGAAACCAAAGTGAACACATTGTCATATTGCTAATTAAAGCAATTCATTCCTTCTAACCCAATATTTTAATCAAACTAAAAAAAACACATATTCTCCATGCCTTGGAAGCTTAAATCTAATATTATCACTCAAATCAAATTAATTATTTAATTAAATAAACAAACAGAGGCTTACATCAAGCTGAGAAGTAACAGAATCCTGCTGATTCTCCGGAGCTAATATAACCGCACCAGTAGCCGATTTCTCACCTAATTTCGCAAACGCATTATGTGTCGTTAACCACGAGTACTTATTAAACGGCAATCCTTTCACCTGTAAATCACACACACAATCACATTTCCTAACAAATAAACAACACATATATACATACACAAAACATAGAGTAATAATCTATATATATATATATATATGTATACCTTAGAAAAAGGACTAATAGGCTTAATGCGAGTACACATAGGGCGAACATTTGCATCAGCAACACAAGCTTCACAATGTAACCCTAAATCACAGCTTTTATTGTTCACGCACGTTTCTCCTTCCTAAAAATTATATATATACATAAATGTATGTATATGTTAGTTTATGGATGAAATTAGTTAGAAATGAGAACTTCTAGAAGAATTCATTTACAGATAATACCTTGAGTGCTGAAGCGTATGTGATGAGCAGGAGAAATGTGAGTGACACGTGGCATTGGAATGTGTATATCTGCAAAAAGTGAAGTTGCATTTTTATTTAATTAATTAATGAAGTTAGCTTGCTGAAGAAAAAAAAAAATGAGAAAGAGAGAATAGTTGCCTTCATTATTAGAGAGAATTTGAAGAAGGGAGAGAGAGATAGGGATGTATATATATAGGTGATCTGTATGTATATGTTGGGAAGCTGAAGGAATTATCGGAATGTTTGTTTTGAGAGAGAGAGAGAGAGAGAGAGGGTAAAGGTGAGCGTGAAAATTTTAAATTGCCGTTTACAGAAAGGAGCCACACCGCCTCTCAAGCGGATATGCTTTTCCTTCGAGTTTCTTCAAAATTGCTTGATTATTAAACGAACGTTTAGTTTGGAAAAAACAAGCATGGTATCCGCGTAATGTGTCAGTGATGACGCTAGTGTAATGGCAGTGACAGATGGTAATGATGGTAGCGGCATCAACTGGTGTAGGTAAATGCATAGTTATCGACTCATTATTTTCGGCTCGACTTGAAATTTGATTTTTTAACTCGTGACTCAAATCGTAAAAGTCATGATATTTAATAATGTATAATTTTATAATTATAAATAAGTATTTATCGTAAAAATATAGTATTTCATTGATATACTAAGCTAAACAAAGAAAAAACTATCAAAATAATATCAAATTTAATAACATATAAAAGAGTTATGTTTTGCAAATATAAAAGATTTTTGAGAATTTTTTTTTTTTTTAATTTGTGACTGACTCGGACACGACTCGCACCGACTCGCACAACAAAACACGAGTCATGTTACGAGTCTGGAGCAAATACGAGTCATACACCGAGTCGCCTCGTTTTTACTTTGTTTTGACTCAACTCGTATGAGTCGACTCATGACTCGTACGAGTTTGACAACTATGGGTAAATGTATTTGATTTAAAGGGGGTTAGTAGAGATATTTAATAATATAATTGACTAATAATGTAAGTTAATATTAAAGATTGCTGGTGATTTAATTCATTAAAGGTATTTTGGTCAATTTGTATGGCCCATTTTTTGTAAACTTTCAACATGGGGGTTATAATTTTTATATATACCTTCGTGTCATTTTAATTGTCCAAATTTGACTTTTTTTTTGTCTTCAACTTTGATCATATATATTTTTGTTTATATTTTATAATACTTGCTATAAAATATATGAATGGATTAAGTTTTACATATACTTTTCATTGATATATATTTTATCAGCTAATATATAACACAAATAAAGATATTTAGATCAAAGTCTAAAGAAAAAGACTTGAAAAAAACTCAAAATAAGACATTTAATATGAGACGGAAGGATTAATATGGATGTTTCTAACTTTCCATTTGATAATTCAAAAGTAGAAATTGAAAATGTGAAAAGTGACAAAAACAAAAGTCTTTTTTTAGTTTCACATTAAGAAAGAAAAATTTAAAACAGTGTTGTTGAATTCTTATGGGAAAAAAAATTAATTTAATGGGATGGAATTCCCTATTTCATTTACCACTTGTTACCCACTAACCTCGCATACCAATGTTTAAATAAATCTCAATCACTTAATAATCCTTTGATTATCTTAAATTTGCTTTTGATAAGTCTCGAACTCAAGATTCCTCTTAAGAAATGTCGGTTGATGGCCTCTTGGCTAGTACCAAGTGGTTTCTTAGAAAATCTTATTGAAAAATTATGATTTGATTAGGTTTGTTTTTTTTTTTGACAAGTGAATTTTTTCTCAGACGCGTATGATGTCTGCTAATCTGTAACATCCCGAACTTTTTAATTAACGGTTGACTTGAGTCGTTAAGTCAACACAATGTGTTCGTTAAGTCTCTAGGAGATTTAATGCTTGGATATGTT
>JANDBE010000028.1:26165029-26177587 GCA_024320915.1 Erigeron philadelphicus
GATGTGCTTTGAGCTATATGAAGCGGTAAAAGTAAGACGTTTAAGTGTTTGACCTATTATGTTACAATTGACCAAATGATCACAATGGATACTTTTGTGAAAATTAGACGTTTTGTTAATGGACGTCATAATGTCATAAATTAGGAGAAAATGATTGTCAAGTAGGTAATTTTAGCTTTAACCTTAGATAATTCTGGTTTCTGAACCTTTAATAACTTAAGTAATCAGAAGCACAATATGTTATTTGAACATTTATGTATCATTATCATGACCTCAGACGCTTTCCATAGCTTGTTACTTGTTACTGTATATGACTATGTATCTTTTGCAGACTGGAAGTGGGAAGACTCACACGATGCTTGGTGAAATTAATGATCTCGAACTAAAACCAAGCCCATACCGGGGGATGACACCAAGGATCTTTGAGTTCTTATTTGCTAGAATTACCGCGGTAGTTATAACATAAAGCTAATTTTTACTTGAGAATTATAACATAAATATTAAGTGGTCCCTTACTACCATCTTAAAAGTGCATCTTCATATTCATGTACAGGAAGAGGAAAGTCGAAAGGATGAAAGACTTGTGTACAGCTGCAAGTGTTCTTTCTTGGAAATTTACAATGAACAGATAACTGATCTTCTCGATCCTTCAACTTCAAATTTACAAGTATGTTTGTTCCTTTTGTGATGTTATGTTATTATCATAGTATAATATTCTGATATACTCCAACTTTTAGCTGCGGGAAGATGTTAATAATGGCGTATATGTTGAAAACCTTAGTGAATATGAAGTGTGTACCGTGGGTGATATTCTTAAACTTCTAACTCAGGTAAACTACAATCTTTATTGTGTAATAGAATTACTTTTCCCCCTTTATCTTTCTCTTTACTCATATTCCTTTTTTTTTCTTACAGGGTTCTGCAAATAGAAGAGTCGCTGCTACAAACATGAATAGAGAAAGCAGTCGTTCGCACAGTGTTTTTACATGTGTGATTGAAAGTAGATGGGAGAAAGACTCCACATCCAACTTGCGATATGCAAGGCTGAATCTTGTTGATTTAGCTGGTTCAGAAAGGTCCTGCATTTAGCCAATATTATTCGAGTAGTTTTTAATCTTTTAATTGTTTTGGTTTTGTTTTTAGACTCAGATTTTACCGTTTTCTATAAACAGGCAAAAATCCTCTGGTGCTGAAGGTGAACGCTTAAAAGAAGCTTCAAGTATTAACAAGTCACTATCCACACTTGGGTAGGAACTGTTTTAGAAATTAGCTTCTTGGTAATTATTTTCCTCACGACAAAACAAAATTCAATACATATATTCTCTCTGCAGTCATGTGATTATGGTTCTCGTGGACGCTGCTCATGCAAGGACACAGCATGTTCCTTATCGAGATTCCAAGCTCACATTTCTTCTTCAGGTTCTTTGAAAGTTCGCTTTTTGTCCATCAAAACATTACTTTCTCTTTTTACTTACTAAAATATATATATATATATATATTCAGGATTCATTGGGTGGAAACTCAAAAACAATGATAATTGCTAATGTCAGCCCGTCAATAAGGTATTTAATATTGAACCTTATGTGAAGATGCAATGTAACTAGCAATATAATTATCTTTGCTTTCTGTTTCCAGTTCTGCCTTCGAGACATTAAGCACGTTAAAGTTTGCCCAGCGTGCAAAACTCATCCAGAACAATGTAAGGAACTCCTTATTTCTCTTTTGGTCTTAACGTGTTAAACAAAACCTTAAATTATCTGCCTCATTTCCATTTACGAAGGCCGTGATTAATGAAGACGCATCAGGCGATGTCATGGCACTGAAACATCAGATTAGACTTCTGAAGGTAAAACCGTTCAATTCTTTCCTTGATTTTCAAATTCAAGAAAACAGGATCCACCATTCCATCTATTCGTATGCAAAATAAGAAATATCCGTTCTTTCTTTTTGTGCAGCAAGAGCTTGCGTTGCATAAACGCTACAGTATATCTAGGTCTTTAGCATTTAGTTCAAAAGATGAGAATGGTAGCAATGCAAGTTCAGTTGGAGATGATGACAAAATTCTCAGGGTGTCTTGTCAACAGGTATACATCAACAATCAATGTTTTATCTGTTAGGATTTTTGTTTGTTTAGGGAGAAACTTCATTTAATTCTTTTATCTTGTTATATTAGTTGAAGGCCTTGGAGACTTCGTTAAATGGAGCCTTAAGGAGAGAGAGATCAACCGAAAACTCTATTAAACATCTTGAAGCAGAAATTGAACAGTTGAACTGTCTGATTCATCAAAGGGAGGAGGAAAACAGGTGCACGAAGATGATGTTGAAATTTCGAGAAGACAAAATTCAGAGAATGGAGTCTGTTCTTGGTGGATTAGTACCTGCTGACTCTTACTTACTTGAAGAAAACAATACCCTCAAAGAAGAAATCGAAATTCTTCGTGCAAAAGTTGATAAGAACCCAGAAGTGACACGATTTGCTGTGGAAAATATCCGGCTTCTTGATCAACTTAAAAGGTAAATTTTGACTATATGAAATTCGACAGTTGATTTATCATGTAATGCATACATTTCATGTTATGTAGATATCAAGATTATTGCGAAGAAGGCGAGAGGGAAATGTTGTTGACCGAGGTATCTGAATTGAGAAATCAGGTAATTGTGACTTAGAAAGGAAACAAATCTTTCTGTTTTCGTCTTGGTTAAATTCTTTACAAGGGAAATTGTCTTATGGCAGTTAATTCATTCACAACAAGAGAATCATACGAATCCATATATTGAAAAGGTAATCATGTGCAGATTGTAAATACTTCACCTCTCACATGTATCAACTTTGAACTTTTGTTAATTATATGGAAAATGGTAACAGGAAGCTGCAGACGACAAAAAAGAAATTTCTCTTCTCCAATCAGAGGTTCTGCTTAGTCGTTTCTCAATAATCTATGTATGGTTTGTTGAGTTTTACTCGAGTTTGACATTTTTCTCTAATTTCAGTTGAAAAAGAGTCGAGAAGAGTTAGACAAGTGCAGGGATAACCTGAATTCTTGCCTAGAGAAAAATGCAATACTCTGCAGGTAACAATTAACATAATTTATTTCGACTAAAAACTTACACCAATGTTTGTGTTATTCTGATTTTATTTTAAATAATTTCTACAGAGAGATTCTTGAATCAAATGCTTCATTGGAAATGAAGAAATCTGTCCAGGATGGTGACATTGAGGTCGTAAAGGTAAGTCCATTTACGTGTTATTTATGTTGTGTTTATATAAGAGTCATTTTGAAAAAAAGGTATTTGATTGTTTTTTAGGAACCCATATTGGAATCTTCTTCACTTGGTGATCAGTATTCGCAAAAGAAAAGTGAAATTCTTGGAAGGGACAAGGAAGAAGTAGTGGATTTACAACTGGAGATAGAAATTCTTAAGATTATGCTTAAGGAGGAGAGATCGGCCCGTGGGGAAACAGAAGAAAAGTTTCTGTTGGTAACAAAACAATGTGAAAACCTAAGGGAAGAGCTGCTTGAAGCACAATCTGTCATTGAAGCTCTAGAGATTATACAGCTTGCGTCAATCAATGAGCCGGAAGATTCAAAAACTGGCAATAAGCAGAATGATGAAATATTGCAGAATCAAGGGCTTGAAATGACATCTTTGACCAGTAAGAATATATGTCAAGCATCAAAAATCCATTTGGAAAATGGAGAATCATCTTTACAAGACAAGTTGAAAAAGGTGCAGGATTCTCTTGAAAAGGCCATGAAGTTGAATATGTGGTACCAAACGGATCGGGCATATCATGCATCTAATGAAGAAGAAATGGATGAGGTGCGCAAGCAAGTTGAAGCCGAAACTACAGATGTCATAGTCTGTTTGCAGGAAGAATTGGGCTCTTTTCAGAAGCAAATGGATGAACGTATCCTGATAGAAAAAGAGACCCAACAAAAATGGAGACAAAAGTGCGAAGAGTATGACTTGCTGGCTAATGAGATTGCTGAGGTGCTTACTGTGAGCCACAAGGCACTTGACGATGCCTCGAACCAGCTTAGTATCGTAAAAGAAAAATGGGTTTCTGAGCCATTACAGATTATTGCAAGACACATATCTGAAAAAGAGTTAAGGATTGAAGAACTTAACTCATGTTTAGAGGATGCAAAATGCAGATGTGGTGAGCTGGAGTCCATGTTAAGGTCATTAAGAGGGGCAACCTTGGTTATGTCAGAAGCCCACCAGCAAGATGGCATTAAAAAAGATCAAGAAATTGATCATCTAATATCACAGTTAAGAGAAAAAGATTCCATCATAATACAGTTGGAAGAGCAAATAAAGGTTCAACTTGATTCTCTTAACTTTCTTTTATTTTCATTAAAAGATCTATTCATAATTTTCTGAATTTACATCTAGCTTTATCTGTGATTGCATAGGCATATGAGGGTGAGTTGACTGATGCACAGCTAAATGCAGCACAACATGCAGTGGAATCTTGTTGTTATCGTGATAAACTTGTAGAAATCCAAAACAACAATAAAGAAGCTGGTTATATGATCAACAGGCTATTCTCCGAAAATGAAGCAATGAAGACTGACATTATAGAATTGAATTCAGTTCGCCAAAGACAGCTTGAAATCGATACTGTTGGAGAATTAAGATGTTTGGAAGAGAATCTATTGACGGGTTTCTTTGTCAAAGAGACCGAGTTATGTATCTTCTCCTCAAAACTAGAACAAGTGTCATTAGAAAACAATGGACTTGAAAAGCAGATGATTAGTATGTCCGCGGTCCTTGAGAAGTTTAAGGAAGAAATTATTATTTTGGTCATAGATATGCAATATAAAAATTGTATCTTGCTGGAAAAAGATGCGGAAATTGGTCTTTTGCAGGATGAAATCAAGATGCAGAAAAAAGCTTTCGAGATTTCATCATGCAAAATTCAACATGAACTGGAAGCTAAGGCCGTAGAGTTGAGAAATATGAGATTAGAAATGGATGAAAATGAGTCACTTATAGTCATGATAAGAAACCAGAAAGATGTAGTCGAAGCTTTAGAGTGTGAACTTTATGAAAACATTGTAAAAGGTCAGGTTCTTGAAGCTCAGTTGAAAGAACTCTCCAGAGAATGCAAGTATTCGGAATCACTATCTTTTGAGATTCATTTGCTGAGAAAAGATGTGGAAGATATCTTAAAAGCAAAAGAGTTGACTGAAGAGCAGCTTTCAGAGAAAAAGCAGGTTGTGGAGACGTTAGAAATAGAAGTTCTTGAAATCAAAATTGCTCTTGACAAAAAGAACACTTTGCTGGAATCATTGACGGGAGAGTTGGAAAGTGTTATCTGTGAAAGAAATGATCTCCATTTTGAGCTTTTTAGAGCAAGGAAGGAGGCAGAGATGACAGATGCCTTTGCTCAAGAAAATGAGGCGATTGCTACTAAAGCAGAACAAGTATGTTTCTTCATATTTAAACATGATAGAGCCAAGCTAATATAACAAAAACTATAAAAAAACACTAAACTGACTTACTTTCAAGAGGTAAGTTGCTCTCCAAACAGGCCGAATTGGTATCTCAGTTTCTTAACACACTTCTAACATAAAAACGTAAAATTCTCAATGACCATTATAAGATCATATTAAATTTGATATATACACATACATATTTCTTTCCCAATCCAATACCGAATCCTTTACTTAGTAGAATGACTAAAACTACATAATTCTTTTATATCAGTATTATGCAATAACCCAAAAGAGACCTTGTTCTCAAAGAGTTAATGCAGAAAACTTTTTTGGTTTCCAGTTAAAGATTTGCTCAGACATTTCTGATTAACTGAAAATATCGAAGACAATTAACTCAAACAAACTGACCCTTATTACTATGCGTTTATTTCTGATTGTTCGTTGTTTTTTTAGCTATATGAACTCGAAATTATGGATGCAAAGGTACTCGCAGCACAGTATGCAGTGGAATCTTCCTGTTATCTGGATAAATTTGTAGAAACCCAAAACAATATTATAGAAGCAGATTTAATAATCAAAAAGTTGATGTCTGAAAATGAAGAAATGAAGATTGACATTGCAGCTCTGAAAGGAAAAGAAGTTGCTTTTATGAATGAAAATGATATGCTGAAGGACAGCTATTCACTTCTTGAAAAACAGCTTAAATCAGAAGTAGAAGAGCTTGAGTGTATGATCCTACATATTCAGGCTACAGTAGATGAAGATCTCATGGCAATGACCTCCGGTTTCTTAGACATCAAGTCTCGGTTTCATGACACAAATAAGTCAATACAGACATGGTGTGAAGAGATTTCGTCTGAGATAATTGCAAAGGGTTGGGCTCTATCAATTTTGCATATTTGTCACATGGGGGTTTTGAAAGAAAGTGTGTCTGGCTTTAGTGCAGAAAATAGTCTCCTTTACCATGACCTTTGTGCATCACATTCTCTAGTGTCTCAGCTAAGGGAGCACAATGGTAATTCAAGAAGAGAACTAGAAGCTTGTAGCTTAATACAAGGGAGGCTACTGACTGATATCAAGAATAGTTCTGATCGTATTTCAAGCATAGAAGAAGAAGCTGAGAAACTCTCGATCAAAGTAACTAGTTGTGAGAAGAAGATTCAAGACTTACAGGTTTTGGATGAAGCAATGTTAGAATGGTCTGCTCGTATGGGACATGATCTCTCTATGCTAATGAATGAAGTGACAAATGAAAACAATGAAGATTTAAGATGTCTGGAAGAGAAGACTCTGACTGATCTGTCAGCAAAAGAGATTGAAGTACTTACTATGTTGTCAAAACTTGAAGAAATGGCTTCGGAATCTAATGATCTTCAAAAGGTAAGTTTCCTTTTTACTTTACAAAGTATTCATTTTTCTTATAAAGGCAAATAACTAGACATTCATACATATTTAAAGATTGTCCTCGACGGGACTAGGACCCACAACCTATTGGTTTCGCTGGGTCACCTCACATACCACTAGGCCAAAGCCCTTTAGTACTCATCAAATAATTGATGGCTACATATCAATAATATTTTATGTTGTGATAATAATAATTAGGACTTTGAAAAGAGTAAACAGTACGCTTCGGAGAAGGAAGAGGAGGTAAAACTCTATGAGAAGTCAGTGGTAGAGCTCGAAAGCACTATTAGTGTACTTGAGAACCAGGTGAACCTCTTGTCAATCTTTGTGTAAAATGACTAATTTCATAACGTAACTTGACAAAATATCGTTCTTTATGTTGAATGTATAAGGTCAACATGGTCAAAGCAGATGCTGAAAGACAACGATTAAAGAGGGAAGAACTAGCATTAGAGCTTCAGAAAGTTCAACAGAAAGAACAGTTGCTTACAATGGAAAATGAAAGTATCAAGGTATGAAGCATATACAAAGTAATGGTGAATATACTTGGTATCCAGTTTCATGTACTTTTGCTAATGAAATGCTGATCTTTTGTAGTCTGAGAACGCCAATCACAAAACAAAGCTCATTGAGCTTGAAGACGAAGTAAAGAAGTTGTCAGGGCAACATAATTTGCAACAACGTATTCATCATCTTGCGAAAATAAAGGTCAGAATTTTAGTTTTCTTTCTTGAACAAATGCTAAAAAGAAAATGTTACAATCTCGACCCGCTTAGTTATTGTTGAAGATTATCCTATAGTTGCAAGTTGTAGTAGCCAATTACATATAACTTCCTCACATAACTCTCATTCTACTAACTATTAACTTTGAAAATATGTGGTTGTTGCAACTAATTTTTGTGGGGCATTTAGTTATCTCTCTGTGTAAAGAGAATAGATCTATGCTTGTAATTGGACCATAGTTAAAGAGAATATATACAAGTAATCAGACCCTTAGATCTCTATACAAGTGAATCATCCGTTGTCGCTGATTTCACTGGAATCCCAGTGACCGGTGATGGGAGAACCAAAGCTAACTGGCGCCACTGGCATAATCATTCATCACACTATTCGTGAGTTGAAGTACATAGAACGCTATTTAAGAAGTTAAAGACCGACTAATATCTGTTCATAGTGTTGTTCATGCTCGTATACCAGATACTGTCCCTATAGGTTCTTATCTTTTAAGTGGATTTCAACAATCAAGTGCAATCGTAATGGGTTCTTGACATGGTTTATTAACAGAGACGTGACATTCATGAAGACAATCCACCATCTACTCAACCGTTGCAAGAGTCAAATCCAGATAAAATCCTAACCAACACCAAAGAAATACTCCCTGATGTAACCCCTTCACGACTTCCCATTGCCCTCCGAAAGGGGACCCGAGCCTGCACACAAAGTTCTTCTACATCAAGGTTCGTTTCATACATAAAAACTGACACATAAGCACCACGTCATCACCTTAATAGGTCACCAAATTACCCACATTTAAGTGCCACATCAACACCAACTTAGCAAAGTGGACCTCTTTGTGAAGTATATTGCTATACATGGAATTTTTCCTTTCTATAATTGCTAGAAACAAGTAAGATAGATGGTAATTTTTTTTCTTTATAGCTTCCTTTAGTTTGTAAGCTGTAATCATGAAGATATCGTTCACACGTAATATCTTAGAAATAGTGTTTCTTAAAGGCCAATGTTCTTTTTTATATCAGGAGGAAAACAATGTGCTAAAGAAGCAGAATGATGAAATTAGTCTTAAGTTGAGAAGAGCGGAATCCATAGTTGCCAGAGTCAAGGAAGAGCTTGCTAACTTACGTACAAATGGGAAAACAGCACGTTGACTCTTAAGGAAGCTGAAAAGTACATAAATCTGAGCAACAAGAGTTACAAGACCTTAGCCACGGGGCCACTCTTGAAACAAAAGCAAGAGCTCTGCTGTGAAAGGTGAAACTGACTATTTTTTTGGACTAGTGATGATCACTATCAATTCATCAAGGTCATCGCAAATGAATATCAAAGAACCTAACCGTAAGGTATCAGAATATTCATCTGTTGGACTGAAAAATCTCAATTGACATCTGCGTATTCAAGATGTCTTGAAACGACAAAGTTAATGTTTGGGTAGGTTATGTTAAAAGCTTAGATACTTATTGATGTTGTGAAGATGTACATATAAAGTTTATTGAATAGTTCTTTCTCATCTGTAAATACTTGGAATATGCAGGAAGTAATGAAGTGTATGTCTTGTTATCTTCTTGTCCTGGCTATATTGTTGATAAATCCGTCACATTTGATAAAGTTTGTTGGGAAAAAAAACTGTTATTTATGATACATGGGCCTTTACCCTTTTCTAGTTAAATGGTTTTTGCAATACTCAAAAACGTTTGCATATTTTCTAAGTGATTAACCGAGGTGCTCTTGTCAGATTACATTCTTTTGCTTATTGTTTTGGATATTGAAGCGCTATGTTTATTTGCTTAAAAAGATACAAAAAGATGATAGATAGTCTGCAACATTATATTCTGTATTGTCTTGATTTTCTAACCAACAATCGCTCTGGACATAGCCAAACGATCTCCTTAACGGACCAGTGAATCAAGGACGTGCAAAACCATATAGTGCAATATATACTAAGAAGACACTATTTTATATTACATTACTTCCCAAAACTAGTAAAACATGTTGATGACCTATAGGTACAGGTCAAGAAGCCAAACTACTGATACAAACTAGCAACAAGATATATATGTACATACAACGATAAAAATACAAAACAAACTACAAAAAACATGGAAATGATTTGAGGTTTAGTGATCAGGAGCAGGGGAGTACCAAGCAGGGGACCTTCCTTTAGACCGAAGCAATCGAGTGAAAGGGGAATCGGGCATTCTCCCTTTCTCTTCTTCCTCCATCTCTTCCCTACTCTTTGGCAATCCGCTTGGTACAGGACATTCTCGTCTACTTTCGATAGCTGTTGATGCTAATGGTGTAATTTCCGATTTCAACTCATTGATGATGTGTGATTCGTTCTTTTGTTCTAGTTCTTTTTTTGCCTTGTGGATTTCTGAGATTCCGTGTAAGCATCCGATCAATGATTTTACGCCCCCTGATTCTATTATCACTCTCTCCACCACTTCCTTTGGCGCTTCTTTCTATTCATTTTATATTTGAAATTAGTATAACGAGTAATGACCAATATCTATATAGAAAACTAACTAAACTAAGCAGATCAAATTCAAATATTATCTAACTAATATCAGACAGACAAGGTGACTATTTAGATATACTAGTGAGTATGTTTTTTTTCAATCTGTGTCTTGTTTGAGTACAATTTCTTTTTCTGTATATTCATTCAGTATAATGGTGAAACCTTACACGTAACAATGAGATATTGACTATGGGCCTTCACAAGTATTAGGAGAAAAACCCCAAGCTTTGTCATCTCTAAGGATCAATTTCAATAAATTGGCTAAAAGCGAGAGTGCCTCAACCAAACTATGTTCGTGTTAGTAATTTTTTATCATCAACTTAATTAATTGGTTTAGAACAACAATAATATAATATTCATAAACGCATACAGTCAGCATACACCTTAATAATAATAATTAATGATAATAAACTTAATTATTGCGAGTTTTGACAAGCCAATAATTATATATACGATTGAAGTATATGTAAAGGTCACTTACTTCAAAATCTTTAAGCTCAAAATAAGCTCTCCAGCAGCTATAAGATGGATCGCCTTCCAGTGTTGAACAATAATCTAACAATAATATTCATAAACCAAATAGTTATTATTAGTATAATTTATATTACAACTAAGAATAAAAATTATGACATGTAACTTTTATATGTAATTAAACACTTATAACTACTACTCGTATAATATAAGTAGAGTACCTGCTAAATCATTTTCGGATTTTTGGATGAGGGGAGGATCCTTAACGATTCTGTCAAATTTGCTTCTACTAAACGGCTCAAGCTTTGGTATATACCCATTGTTTCTTGACGAACAACATATGGTAGTTGACGGAGGAGGAGGAGGAATTAACGGCGGTAAGGTAACGGAATATGGAACTGATTTTATCATCATCATATTACTATTATTATTTAGATACAAATGTTTTGTTTTTTGGGTGTATATAATTTTGAATGTTTCTTTATGTGCAAGTGAAGCGATGTTATTTGTATGAGTTATAAGGTGGTGAAGATATTTGGATAAGAATGAGATATTTTTTTAATGACTTTTTTTTTATTTTTATAATTTTTATAATGAATGAATATATAGAGTGACTGCGGGTGAGGGTTGTAGGGTGATCTTGGCCGTCGGGTGGAGATGGTTGGGTGGCTCTTGATGTATGTGGCGACTGGTGAGGGTTGAGATTAGATACGATCGGCTGCGATGTATGGAATTAAGCCGCAGTGGGATATTTCTAATTTTGTGCATCTGTGGGCGGC
This sequence comes from Erigeron philadelphicus, assembly GCA_024320915.1. Lineage (NCBI taxonomy): Eukaryota > Viridiplantae > Streptophyta > Magnoliopsida > Asterales > Asteraceae > Erigeron > Erigeron philadelphicus. The sequence continues at coordinate 26,176,381 of JANDBE010000028.1, forward strand.
CCCACAGCTGTTTCACTTTTCTTCCAATCCTGGATACCTTATCTTCATCCACAGATATAAAAACACACGTATTCTATTTTCTATATCTTGTATTGTACGGAGTATAATTTATTTTAATTCTAACAAAAAAAAAAACCAAAATGTAGGAAAACACAAAAACGAGTTAGTGAAATTAGTACAGAAACTAACCATAAAAAATATCAAAGAAGCTTTTAAACATATCTAAGAACCCTTAAAAGAACGCTCAACTATACGTCTCTAGCTATGCATAACCCGAGTATAAATGTTTTAAGCATAATAAAATGGTATCTTATGAAAATATCTATTACAAATTCTAGCTAAAAACTTTTTTTTTTTTCTTTTTTTTTATTACTATTGGGATATACCAAAAAATATGCCGCCAAACTGGGTAGAGATAAAACTGTTTACGTCTCATTTCCCTCATATTATGCATGGATTGAGTCTTCTTGTTGTTGTTTGCAAGAATGATGTCGCCAAACTATTTACATAATTACAGTCAATCTAAACATCAAAACTTTGTGATCTATATCTTTTGGTCTTTTTTCTTCTCATGAATATCTAATATAATGTCTTGCAGCTCCGGAAACACTGTTATGAGTGCAAGTTCTAGTAAACCATATCCAAGTTGCTTCAAACACACAGCGGACTACAAAGTTCATAATACTAACATATTAGTATGCGTCGCCATATATTCGTTAGAAAACTAAGATACAAAGTTTACCTGGAGAAAATAATATACATCTTTAGCGCAACGTTTGTATTGCTTATGTCCAATTAAGCTAACCAATGTAGTTGGTGCTCCCTCTAAAAACAAATAACAAGTTAGTCATGTTTGATATTAGTAATTATACGAAGTGCATTTCAGTTACATGGAAAGCTATAAATAACTTACTAAAGATCATCTTTTTTATATCGCTAGCTCTACGAGCAGCCTCAAGCTGTTCCTCAAAGGACCCTTGTTTATTATTTTTACTACCAGATTGGTTCTGCAAAGATCCATCGTTTGACTGCAAAGAATCTGTTTGACTTGCCTTTAGTTTCAGAAAGAATGTGCCTTCGGGCCATAGAATCTGACAGACATTTGGATTTCAAATGTCAATATATAACAATTGATACTGTATTTTTTTACATATATTGTCATTCTGTTAAGTAACTTACATCTTGTATCCTATGAATTCCTTGTGCA
>JANDBE010000028.1:26399050-26412898 GCA_024320915.1 Erigeron philadelphicus
TACGTGCAGGGCTTCACCATTATACGGTGAGGTGTTCCCTGATGTCGAATACCGACTAACTGTTAAAAAAAAAAAATACATATCAACATTTATAGTATGAGGGAGCTAGGATATGAAACATACATTTTAAGATGATTAATCCTTTTTATATCTATAACGCAATAACGGCTATAAATCCACAAGTTTAATTCAATTATTTTCTTAGAAAATAGATATATATGTTCGACATGTTATATAACCAGACGATAAAATGAATAAAACCGAATCAGTAGATACTCGTACGGTTAAGACAAAGTATGTTAGACTTTCCGTTGGCGAATCGCGACACGAAGTTTTCATACGAAATTCACCTTTCAAAAGAAAGAAAAAAGACTCGTACTATTTTGTATGTCTCATTAAGGTCTCATATGTTTGTGAAAGACTACATACAAATATTAAGTGAAATATTGTTGTATAAAACCACACATTGAGTTTGGAATGTTCTCATTTTACCGTTTTTATCTATATATGAGGTAACTATTCCTTTTAACGACAGTCTTCTTTTTATATTTTTTATTGTTGAGATTTGGAATGAGAATTTATATAAAGCAAGATAAAGGGAATACAATGCTTCAAGTTGTTTTTATGTCAACATTGGACTATGTATATGATTCACTTGGGCCATTGGGAAATTGTTTGGTAATTTCTTCTTCTGTCCCGCTCTGTTCTTAACCATACATGATATATCAATGGATTCATAGTTATCGATTAAGTTTTTTTTTTTTTTCTTTTCTTTTTTTATTTAACTCGACTCGAAATCTGATTTTTCGAGACTTGAAAATGACTTGAATCGTAGAGTCAAGATATTTGATAATATATAATTTTTTTATCATAGAAACATATTATTGTATTGATATATTAAGCTAAAAACAGTAAACATTATTTAAATAAAATCAAATTTAAAAGCATATAAAAGGACTATTTTAAATGAAAAAATATTTTGCGACTCGTGACTCAGATAATGACTCGAACCGACTCGCACAACAAACCACGTGTCATGCTACGAGTTTGAAGGAAAACCGAGTCATCCAGTGAATCGCCTTGTTTTCACTTGATTTTGACTCGACTCGTACGAGTCGACTTGTGACTTGTACGAATTTGACAACTGTAAACGAATTTCCTTTGTAGACTAAGGGACAATACAAAATATGAAAATAGTAAATATATAACAAGATAATATTATATTAGTAAAATAATGCAATTCTATCAATGATGCAATATAAAATATTGTTTTAAATGTTACATGAACGTAGAATTTTGATGTTGAAAATTATCATATATTAAAAAACGTTAATGAAATGGAAGGAAAATAATATAAACTAAATGATTAAAAGTAAACCGTAAATGTGTTAAAATTGTGTGGTTAAGACATGAAAACCTAAAATGTTGGTGTCACAAAAGTGAAAAAACAAAAATTTTGATGTACCGCAAATTATAGATTAAAATTTTATGGGTAGATTTGAATAGAAGCAAAATCAAAAAAGTGTTGTAGGTATAAGATAAAAAAAAAAACTTAAAGGGGTAAAAAGTGAATATTAAAATATATTTTTTTTTATATTTTACAATTATAAACTTGTACGTAACTTTTATGTTAGTTTTTGTATGTATAAATTTTCTATGGATAATACAGACTAGTCAATTGGGCTAAATGGTAAAAAAGAAGAAAGAAAAAATAAATGCAAAATAGAACCATTTGTTTGGGGGAAGAAATTATTTCAATAGTGGACTACTTTAGGAAGAAAAAAATTAATTAAACTGTTCGATTATACATCCAAATAATAATAAAAAAAATTACTAATATTATTCTTGTCAGATGAGTATCTTTTCAACTTTTTCATTACTTTTTTTTTTCCTATTAACTTTTCATCTATTATTTGGGCCAAATAATCAAACACCCAATCAAAACAAAAAAGGTAACAAAAAGTTTTAAAAAAATTAAGAATAAAAAAGAGGTCAGTGAATGTCGAACCAAAAAAAACTCGATCAACTTAATCTGGTTCGATCATCTCATCTTAATTTGGTTCGATCAGCTTGTGAAACCTAAACCGACCTAAACAACTCGACTAATCGTTATTATTTGGTTTAGGTTATGGTACGATCTATGATCTTTCAAAACTAAAACAACGAAACCCAAAAAACCTGAAACAAAGATATACTAGCTCATAAACACTTCTAATTGTGACTAAAGTATAAAAGGAACTTTCAAGATGGATAGATTATATATATATATATATATATATATATAGAGTTCAGTTATTATGAGAACCAACTTTTTGTCGAGAACTACGAGAACCAATTTACTATTAATAAACATAAGGGTATCTTTGTACTTTTGATATATACAATTCATTCAAATTACAAATTAATTAAATAACAATTTCCATAAATCTCTCAAGCTATAACCGTTTATAATCAAATATAGTTTTTAATAATTTGGTGCTTTTTCTTTCACGGCTAACTAAAATATCAATATGAGTTTGATAACCGGTCTTCATTAATTTATGTCTATGTTATTTGTTTAAAAACCAAAAAGCCATAACAAATGTTAATTAGATGTACCTATGCATAAAAAAAAATTACTAAAATCGTTCATTTAAACATAGTCAAATCTCACCTCTTAATGCATATATAATAATGGAAAACACGTACATGTGTACTCGTATAATGTTGACATAAAACAATACACACTAAACTATATATCTACACTAATAATGAAAAAAAACCGATGATCGAAAAAATACTAACAATTTCAATTGTGTATAGGAAAAAAAATATTACGTAATTCACATGTGTATACCTAGTCTTGAAGTTTTTTTTTAAAAAAATAAATGATATGTTTAGATGTGTAAATTAACTGTACAGCTGTGTTACATGAAAACTATAATAAAGTCGCCACATGTGTACATAGTTAAATCTCACCAATTTATATGTGTACTGAACATACACATATTTACAATGCTCAGATATATTAAATTTACATTTTCGAGATATATGTATTTATGATTTCATATTGTTCACATGTGACGTCTTTACGAAAAACGTCATTCACATGTGTCCAACATAAAAATTGACGATGTTTCTTACGATTTTTGTTTCTAATTGTTTCATACTTTCACAAATTAGTAAATATGTTTTTACGATCACAAGTGGAAAAATATGTACGTGGTGTTCACAAGTTAACAGATATGCTTCACGCGTAAAAAATTAACAAATATGTTCACACATTCACCTATGTTCACACGTTCATAAAGTTAACAAATGTTCGCAAGTTGATAAATATGATCGGACATTCACATTTATAAGTTATATTTTTTTTATGTTCACGAATTAAGAATATATATATATATATTTTTAGTTTTAATAAGACTATTAAGTGATATTTTTTAATCACGAGATGCATAAACCACATAACTTCAAAAACTTTATTATTTAATAAAATTCGGTGTCACATTTGCGAAATAACATCCGCAGAAAATGCACAAAAACATCAATAAGATAACAATAATTAATGTTGAATTTAAAAGTTGAATGCCATGTTAATATTAATCTCCACATAATATACCTTTCTTTTCGTTTACAAATCATATTCCTATTATGCCCTTTCAGCATAAATAACCATTTTCCAATCAGTTAAAGATGTTAATTTATTACTCCCTCCGTCCCATTATATGTGTCCACTTTTATATTTTCAAAGTCTTAAACTTTTAACTTTGACCTTAAATAATTTTGTGTGTATCACATGATACTTAATCAAAGTTATATGCTTGAATTGTGGTTTAAATGTGTTTTTCATTGATATAACTTTCATTAAGTATTATATTAACACAACCAAACTTATTTATGGTCAAAGTTAAAAGTTTAAGACTTTGAAAATATAAAAGTGGACACATACAATGGGACGGAGGGAGTAAGTTTTGACAATTCTAAAGACATGAACTTCACCATTTACAAAATGTTTCCGAAATATGACCATCATCAACCAAAATGTATCAAGAGCCAACATGTATCAAAGGGATCATCTACTCTAATTACCCAAATGCCAACCTTAGAGATGACAAGAACTTCAAACTTGATCTTCACTCTAACACTTCTTTGCTCTTGCTACTACCAACTCCTATAAAAGAGTTAGACAACTAAAAGGTAAGCTACGCTTAGTGAATGCATACACATATAATCATAACCATGCTATGTAAACATTGTGCATCAAGCACCACATAAAGCCTAGCAAGCTAGCCTTATCATTCATAACAAACATCACACATACATTTTCAACATGGCCATGGACAATTTGGCTAGTAGGAATTTACCCACCTACTAGCTCTTACATACAACATGACTAGTAGGAATTTACCCACCTACTAGTTCTTGCATACAACATGACTAGTAGGAATTTACCCACCTACTAGTTCTTTCAAACAATCAAACTATGGGTCATAGGAATTTACCCACCTATGACCTCTAATAACAAGAATATGATTATATGCATATACACTCACCTCAAACTTGGCTACTTGGCACTACAAGGCTAATAGGTTCAACAAATTATTCTTCACCACCTATACATAAATCAACATACAAAGTATAAGCTTATATTCACCACTTGACTAGTTCAACCTAGTCATACCCAATCACTAGCCTTTCTACACCCAAAACCCAACCCATTTGTCATTGAGTCTCATATTCTACAATAATAACACTAGGTAGTTCAACTTACCATTTTCAACAACAATTCAATAACCTAGTCAAAGCTCATCTTTTCTTAAAAACTACAATTATCATATGAACTTATAAATTTCAAAATCAAACTCAACACATAACTCAATGACAAACTAGGTTATCTAAGAAATTGGGGAAAAATCATCATTATTCAATTTTTATCAAAAACCCCCATATTGGTTCACTTCATGAACCCTAATCTCAAAAAGGAATATGAAAACTAGGTTAGGGGAAATCAATACCCCAACAATAATAAGAAATTTCAATACTTGAATTGGAAATTCTCCTTCTTCCTCTTTCCTTTAAAATATTGGCCATCACCCTCCACCACTCAAACCCTAACTTTTAATTTCTTGCTTGATAAAGATTATTGATGGTGGTGATTACTTGTAGTGATGTTCTTATTATTGAATTAGAGGAAGAATTGCATTGATCTTGAAAGAATGGACGTGGAATAAGAGAAAAGAGAGAATTTTGTTATATTGGAATTATGACTCACAAAATAGAAGTGGCTGGCACATCAAGGGGATGCCACACCCCATCCACTTTTTGGGTAATAAAATACTCACTATCCGCTAAAGTTCCAACTAAATTAACCCCTTAACACAAAACAAAATACAAGGAATTTAATTTAATGTCAAAATTACAAAAAAGGTTAAGTTTCTATTAATTTAAAATATTGGGATGTTACAAATATTTACACCAAATCCACATTTGGGACATGACACTATTCACATAACCAAAATACTTGGTGGCGTAGATGACGAATCCTTCACCTTTAGGGAATCGCCAATAAGTATCCTCAACTTTTCCGTCTCATCCTCGGCAAGATTAACTCTTTGTACGTAAATGAGAACCCTTACTTAAACAATAAGCGTGACTGAACATTCTAAAATGACATACCATCATGACTTTAGATTAAGTGATATCATTCCAATATGAAATACAAAAACATATTTTAATCCGTATTTTTGTAATGTCTTTTAGTTCTTCATTATTACACTATCATTCGAGAGACCAAAAACATATGATAGAACACGCTTAAATTTTTTTTTTTTTTTATAAAAGCATACGAATTATACGATATGTATAGTTAACCCGTCTCCAAACACTAAAACATAAAATCCGACTGCAAACTGTAATCTTCCAGGTCCTACTTACTACGTTCAATTCTTGATTCTGCATTTTGCTAATAGTTTGTTTTCGGTCTGTCAATGTGGTGTTGGTCTAGTGGTCAAGGTGTTTTCCCTTAAGGGATATAATCCATCAGGGTCATGGATTCACATGTTGCCAAAAATATTTGAAAGTATGCTTTCGTAATGTTATACTCATTCAAGACATGAGATAACAAATCTTTTAAAACGTTATCAGGATTCGAACTTTAGGTGGGCACACTAATTTAAGAGGGGTGTTGTCAATTTTTTTACTTTTCCAAGAAAAATTGTTCCGATCATATAATCCTTGGTTCGGTTCGTATCGGTTCGGTTTTTGGATCAAAGACCCAAGAGTAGTTTGACCAACCCCGTGTCTATACTTCGGGTCAAATTCCCCGGATCCATATAACTAACCTAATTCCTATTCCATCATTTCTTACAATTAATTCCCATTTCCCCAATTTCATCCACCCAATTTCAATCCATCCAATAAAAATGGACAACATGGTAGACGCAATGAACAACGCATACCAAGAATTCGTGAACGCAGTCGCGACAACAATCGAATCCAAAGAACAAAACACATTATCATCATCCTCGTCCACTTCCGACACATCATTAGAAAACGTCAAACAGAAATGGGAATTGTTCCGAGTAGCCTGCGATCAAGCCGAGGAGTTTGTCGAGTCAGTTAAACTAAGAATTGGGTCTGAATGTTTGGTTGATGAAGCAACTGGGATGAAACCAAATGGTCAACAACCAACTGGGATTCCGCCTATTAGTGCTGTTAGGTTAGAACAAATGAGTAAGGCGGTTCGTTGGTTGGTTATTGAGCTGCAACAAGGCTCCGGTGGTGTCGGTGGTGGTGGTTCGGGTTCTGCGGGTTTGGGAATGCAGCAGCAGCCTTTTGATGCCAGGTTTCATGAAGATTCTGCCCAATAAGTGTACGTCTCGCGTTAAATGTGATCTAACCGGTTGTTTTTTAGTTATTAGTTATAGTAATTTTGTTGTTGGGTATTATATATAGTGTAACATGTTTAAGGAAATTGTGATGTTTTTTATTTGAACTTGAGAATCATTAGTAGTAATTCTATTTTAGTTTTACTTATTTTGTAGACTGGGTAGTTAGAGGGGGCAAATTGGGCAGGTTGGGTAACGGGTCAAAACATACAATTTCTTGGTTAGATTCCTGAAACATACTCATGTGCGAATATTAGAAGTTTTATTGAGTTATGACTAATTTCACAAATATGATTGCAAGAATTGTGCTAATTTGATTTACGCTGTTTTTGTTCTATATTACAATTAGGTAGGTTTCTTAATATTACCTAATTCACCTGTTTGAGATAAAACATGACCTGAATTGACTGTCTCTAGTACTGTAAATACTTCTGCCCAGTGCATCTCTTAGGCTTGCTCGAATGTTAATCTTCTGGAGTGCTTGAAAAGTTGCTATTGATATCTTGACATTGCATATAAGTATCATGTTGTTAGTTCGTTTACTGATCTAAATATATATCTAGCTCTTTGTGGGAGCAATGTGTGCAGCTGACCTGGGTTATAGTACTCTGCACAATTATGTGTCGATTTACACGGTTGATGGCCATCAGCCTGTCCCTCCCCCCTCTTCCCAAACCAGAAAATAAAATACAGAATTTGTAGCTGCTTAATGATTGCCATGTCCTGTATTTTTTACTCCCATATCGTTGAACTAGCATAATTAATTTCGGTTCTCTTACTTAAATTTGTTTAGCTCAATGTAGTTAGCGTGGAAACTTTTTCTGTTTTTCCTGTTGCTTCATCCTTGATGTAGAAGCACTAGCTGGAGGATAAGACATGTATTAAGAAGAGGCCATTGAAACAGTTAGAGGCCAATTAAGATTAAACTTTTAGAGAATCTTGCGTGGATTAGAATATTTACAGTTGAGTCAATTATTTCTTATACCCATAGTTTGGATTAAGAATATTTACAACCGAGTTAAAGTTGGCAAGGTGCTTTCTAAGAATACATGTAGCTATCTAAGTTTACAGTAAATAATAACAACTTAATATATCGTGTGACGTAGAAGATAGTACGACGTCTTCCTTATGTTATACATGTATGGTTGATAATTTTGTTTAAGATCAAGGTAACAGTTCTAGTTAAGAGCATATCTGGTTTAGTGGTTTGGTTTCTCAACCTCAACCTCAAGTTCATTTTTCGAACCTTCTTATTATCCATCTCAAGTATATTCTCAATCCTAGATTCTTTTAAGCTGTTATATTGATAAACTTAGCCTATTGTTCTATACGGACAATGAGATTTTTGGGTCAACCCTGCTTGCTTTGACCAATACCAGGAATACATGTTCGCTCTGAACCCATTATGACATGGTACACAGGCTTGGCCTACCCATCAAACCACCTTTACCATATGCAGTTCATCAAAAGTGGACAGTCTCATGGCATTTATAGACTTGTCACGGGTTGGTCTGTATATGCACTAGATATGCAATAGTGCATACCAAACAGTAAGCCTGACATCTAATAAGGCTAACAATTGCGATGTATAAAAGGCTTTAACAAACGTATATATTAGAATGTACAACTGTATAACTGTATATGGTATGAGTAGTGAGTCTGGAGTTTTCATAAAGATATTCGGTTTTTGTTGGTCATCCGGTTGCTTGCCACTACTCGTACTATTTCTGTAAGTGTCTGGTCAGTCTGTAATGGAAAATGACTAATCCTCCTAATTCATCATCCTAAAAATCCTCCTAATGTTTTGATTATGACATATGGTGTAATCAAAGGATGAAATTATGACAGAGAATTAGTGGATTACACTTGGCATTGAGTTAAAGCATTAGAATGATTATTTGGAGGATGAGTTAGGAGGATTGATCATTTCCCGTCTGTGTCTAGTATAAGTCCTCTGTAAATAATACATCAGATAAAATTGTTTGAAACTAGAATATTATAAGAAATCAGTTGAACTGATTATTATTTCACGAGCAAATGGTCTACATATTGCTGTATTTCAGTCTACTTTGTATCTAAAGATGATAGTATCCAAACGATGTGATTGGTTGGAAGAAAATGGCACACCGGCAAGCTGCCAAGCTTGAATCCGAGCACACAAAATGCCACGTAATCGGTGTCCCCCTTATTAGTCTCCATCGGGCACACAGCAATAGCATCCACCCTGTTACCATTTTCTCCTCCCAAAGCTATCTGGAAAACCCAATTAGTCCCCTTTGGACCATGGCAATAGTAAACAGCATAAGGATAAGCCATGGTATAACAATCCACCATATCAAGAACATGAATTGTCATTGTCCAAGTGGCACCCAGCAATAGCATCCACTCTGTTAAAATGTTAACCCCTAATCAAAGTTTATTTTCGATGGTCTTGTAATATTTCAAAAAACTAGCAAGTGGATATATGAAATGGTGACGGTACACACTTTGGGCTTCTAGTTGGGCCTCATCAAGGCCCATGCCATTATAGCTGGGTTGGAGTAATTCAACAGCTTTAAGCCTTTAAGTCTTCGATCTTAATATATATGGATTTTAAAACTCCATTTACATACTTTTGGAATCAGTCACTCAATCTCCCACTCATCGGAATATCGGATATAGGAATTATTTAAGCGGAGTACTCCGCCGACAAGGAGTAGTGAGTACTCGGCTCAAGTCTCGACTAGGGGAGTTTGCAACATCGTACAAGCTCATTGGAATGCAACAATGTCGAAGTTGGCAGGGGGTGGAGGAGAGCCCATAAACATGTATATGTGCAAAATAAAACTCAGTACGCGGGGTAGAGCATCGTGTTTCTAATCATATTTTTGTATAAACTCAAGATCATATCATAATTCATACAGTACATTGAAACCTATATAACGATTGAGTAACTTATTATTTACGATTCTACATGACCAAATGTTACTGTATAGGTATCGAATCAAGACAGGAATATCTCAAATTGATATGACTTGGGAATATGTCATTCAGCATCTTTGAAATTCAATTTGCACGTTTACTAACATATAGGAGATAAAAGAGAGAACATTAATTATTTAGTATATTTTAGAACATGCGATAAGCATATACCCATGAAAAACGTAAATGGAAGCATATATACCCGATTAGAGAGAATATGTAAATGAAACGCAAAAGAGACTTAATTACTTTATACCCATTTTTGGCCATTGTATGACCTTATTATAAAGATTAATAGGTACCGGTCGCATTCATGCTGGCAATTGAATGGCAAGCAGTTAAACTCTCTATCGACACTTCTAGCTAGATGTTCTTTACAAGATGTACTATTTTGTTCAAACTATTTTTTTTGAGGGTATTTTGGTTATGTTATATCTCGAATGAATCAAATATATATGTTGCTAAACAAATACCCCTTCGTCTCATTTTAATTGTCCTATTTTAACTGGTCAAGTTTTTTTCTTCCGACTTTGACCGAAAATATCTTTGTTTGTGTTATATATTATATAATGAAAGTTATATCAATGAAATGTACATTTAAAACTCAATCAATTCATATATGTTATATCAAGTGTTATATAACACAAACAAAAATATTTACGATCAAAGTTGAAAGAAATAAAATTAAAAAATCAAACTAGGAGACGGAAGGAGTATGAGTTAAACAACCAAGGCAAAAGTCGTATTTAAGGGTATTTTCATATTATAAGCTTTTCAGCATGTCAAATTAAAAGTCGTATATATTGCAACAGTCGTATATTTAATTTATTATCATAGTTGACACATCAAGTAGGAATAGAGAATAGATGTTTGTGGGTCACCTCAACATATAATGACAACTTACATGTACTAAAAATCTAGATGTTTAACCCAAACCCATTTTGTCAACTTTGACCATACATATATGATTCATCCAAATAAGCTTGTTGTGTATCCGGCCAGTATCCAGCTAGAGGTGCACAATAGGCAATCCGCAATCATGTTTAGTGCAACAAACTTAGAACCCCATATTAACAAGCTAGTTCATGCATGTACATTATTAAGAAAAGTACAAAAAGGCCAATTATATTACTACGATAAATATAGGAAAATTTTGTACAGTTAAGAAAAAACATGAATAGTTTGGTGTGTTTATACTATATACGAATTTTTTTATAACTCGTAAAATTACAAACCGGCCTCGTCCAAATTATCGAAGCACAACGTCTACAACACCGGTCTTCACATACGTGCACTGAATGTCGGTATCTACAACACCGGTCTTCATGTCTTTGTCGATTCCTGCACTTAATTGTATGAATGATTGTTGAATCAAGGCTTTGGCTAAGGCCAGTGTTGAAGACACCGGTTCTCAGTGAGGTGGAGAAGCGCGGTGTTGTGGACACTGGTCTTTGTAGTTTTACAAAAATTTAAGATAAGGTTCGTATAAACACCAAAACCCTTCATTTATTCCTTACCTTCATAAATTGTTCATAAATATAGTTTCAAAAAGATGTATATATTGAGACAAAACTCTAACTATAGCATATCATAAATCAATATTAGCTACTGCTGGTCTACATATTACAAAAACATATAAACATGGATTACTGTCGATAATATATTTCATCAAACGTACACTTCATACGCTATATATATATATATATATCTAAGATGACGCTATCCACACGATATTATCAGTGGGGAGAAAATGGCAAACCGGCGAGCTACCAGGGTGACCACCAAGCACACGAAACGCAACGTGATCAGCGTCCCACATAGATGTCTCCATATGACATACAGCAACAGCATCCACTCTATTTCCATCTTTACCACCCAAAGAAATCTCAAAAACCCTATTATACCCCTTTTGACCATGGCAATAGAAAACCGCATAAGGATAAGCCATGGTATGACAAGCCACCATATCAGAAGTATGAATCTCTAATGGCTCCTTTAAAAAAGTGTACTCTTGCAAAAGTGTATGATTTGAAATATTATTTGGCAAATCATGGATTTTGGTTGTCAAGGTTTTCAGCTTGACTTTATCACCCATTATGCCACGTGTCAAGTCCAGCATGGACTCTAATGAGCTAGCACAAAACCTTACTTCACCTGGTGTTGGCTCAAGTTCACATTGTTTAAGTGTTTGTTCCATGACCATGGCTTGTGGTGAGTCATAGGCTAAAGATGTCAATTCAAGAATGTATGGGAGTTTCGACGAAGAAAATGGAATCAAATCGGCGTGTTCTTTGGCTAGTAGTCGAGGAGTTGTTAAAGGGTCGTTAAGTGCAAAGTAAATCGGCATCTTCTTGCCTAAATATAAATCGTGAACGTGAAAGAACACGTTTAGAGCAGGATCCAAATCGTCAACTTCTTTCCTTCCATAAAAATTTATGTCATTCTTTTCGTTGTGATCATCATTTTTCGGGTTGTTGAATATTACACGAGCACTGCAAAACTGTCATATATACACCAAAAGATTTAATTCAAACAATTCAAGCTTAATTAGCTATATATATATATATATCATTCATTATACTATAAATTTCATACAACTCTTACAAAAAAATTTAGTTGTATAAAATCATAAGTTACAACAAAAGTCATTATTTGTAAAATTCCAACCATATATTGGCTATATATGATAATTAAAGAAATGAAAATATATACATATGATATGAAGCTAGATAGAACTTTTCATTACATAAGTCTTCAATAGACAAGATCATGAAAAATTATGTCCTTATAAGTTTTTCTTAATTAGAACTCATAATTTAATTAAATACAAATTCATATGACCAAAAAAACAAACACTATAGGAAAAAGAAATACCTGTATAAGAAATAGAACAAAGAAGATGAGGATGCACCTAGAAGAAAAAGAAGAAGTAGTACTCATGATTGGTTTTTCTTCAGAAAAGAGAGAACTTAAGATGAAATGTGAAGTGTGGGAGTTAGAAGATATACTCTTTTTATTTGTGATAAGCATGTCATTTCTTTATGAATTTTTTTTTTATTGTTTTTTTTTTTTTTAATACATGAATAATATTAAGTGGCAACTACCATTTAAAGAAATTTATGATGAATTTTGCCAATAAAGTCCAATATATTCATACCTGTTATTCTAATATTAGTAATGTTGAATGATATTATAATACGAGAATTGTTATTTTTATAATTAAAATCTCTTGAAAGTCAAAATATAACTTTTGTATGATTATTTATTTATTGCAAAATATTTGTGCATACATCATATATATGCATGTTAGACGACCTTGATATTAGTATAAGTTGAATAAATATATCTAAATTAAAATTCATTGAATCATTGTGTACTACCGTTAATATTCATATCTACACAATAACTTATACCAAAATGTTTATTTGTTTTTAATTGAATAGATGATACTAATTAATTAATTTATTTTAATATAAATGTACGTATAACAGTTTAGAGTTCAGATATCAGAAATGAGTTGTCAAGTGAATCAAAATAATAATATATTAAATTACCAATAGATGGAGTAACAATGATTTTACATGTGTTATGTCTTAAAAAAGGGTAATTGGATGAAAACTCATGTCTTACATCAACGTAATTTCCTCCGTTCATGAGCATAATACATGGAAATTTAAAATAATAGTAAAAAATTAAACAATGTTCTAAAACAAACAAACAAAAAACAAGTTAAAGCATATATATATATTATCCAACTTAGAAAGCTTTTATTTTGCCAAAAACTATTTTTCATTTATTTTAATTCATAAGTAGACATTCCTATATTATGTAGAAGCTGTATACATATATATATATATATATATAATATATATTGATGAAATTATTTCAGTCCAGCTAAAAAAAGTCTTAAAAAAGTCCATTGATTTTCGTAACTTACACATCACCATCATCATCTACTACGATATATAAGACTTTTTTGTAAAAACACTAAGACTTTCCGGCGACGGGCCCACCGGAA